>JAODAL010066352.1:0-17801 GCA_025379985.1 Phyllomedusa bahiana | reverse complement strand
TTTGAGACGTGAGAGACACTGAGGCTGAAACAGGAAACGCTGTTCTATGTAAAACGAGGTCTTTGGGGATTTTTCCAGCCAATCGCAACCATACACATCCCAGTCATGACGTCGCACACACATCTCACCCTGCTCTATTCTGTAATCTCATTTGCTGGCGCCAAAATTACAGGAAGTGCCGAAAAAGGCGCGATCTTAATAGATGATGCACAGATTTTAACCTAAATTATCGCATGATCTAAAAAATCTGATCACCATAAAAACTGTGCCGATTTCAACTTTGTCGATAATAATCGCTCAACACTAGTCTTAAGGACTGGAGTTGAGAAACACTGCTTTAAAACTTTCTCTAACTAAATAAGAAGTGAAATTCTCTAATCTAACTATGTTCTAAGCTACAGCAAGGTGGATGGTTTTGTGTATAAGAAGAGACTGTCTCTCTGAGCTGTTAGAACAGCTATTTGTTCAGACGGCGAGACGTCCTGCTGTGAAGTGACATAGCCAGAGAATGAGCTGAACAGGAACTGCAGTTGCATAGATAAAACGAGGTCATGTGATTTTTTGCAGCCAATGAGATCCATACACCGCAAAGTGGTGACGTTGTACATTCTCCTCACCCCCCTCTATCCTCGGAGTTGATTGGCTTGCTGCCAAAATGACAGGAAACGCTGAAAATGGCGCGATAGTAATAGATTATCTGTAAGATTGTCACCTAAACTATCACGTGATCGAAAATTTCCAATAAGCCTTAAAACCATGCCGATTTCAACTTTTGTCGATAATATTGCTCATCCCTAGTATCTACCTCTATATGGTCACTGTACAGCGGGAATATTGATAGTAGTATAGTGGTTTATATTTAGGGACAGTATTAAATTATTATTCTGTCCCTATGTGCTTGTGATATGTGGTGATAATGTGGCGGTATTATTTAGTCTTTTTATAGCGGTGTCATCGATAATATTGGTCTAGGTATATTGCTTTGTGCAGTAACAGTTTGGTGATAATATTTGCTGCTTGTATAGCGGCATTATGTGGTAAATGTATGACCATTATTTAGAGGTGTCATCCATAAAAAATTGTCTTTATAGCTATTTGTATGGATTTTTTTATACACAATAAATGATTTTATTTAAATACATCCCAATAAACCTTAGTAATGGTAAAGTTGTTTTGCCACAATTGTGTTTTTTTTCCCATTCCACCCAGTTGGGGAGAGCGCAGGCAGCGTCCCTGAGGTTAGGGCCAAGGACCATACTTGCCTAGAGCACCAAAATGCCTTGTCCCAGCCCTGGTATATGGTTAGATGCTGCAACAAAAATGGTGGAAGCTTTCTACTGTGTTGGGGCCAATGAAGGAAATACATTTTATTTGTACCTGGACAACCCCTTTAGCTTTGAGGCACGTATGACACAGATAGCTGTACTGAGGAAAAAGCAGCAACTATAAGGTACTGAATTGCTGCAGTCAGGGGAAAGAAAGAAGGGATTAGGTGTGAGGCACAGGATGGTTGTAGTCAGGGAAGAGGAGGAAAAGGTATATGAAGTATGAGACATAGTATGGCAGTGGTATGGAGAAACTAGGTGACAAGTAGACCAAGAACATGGAGGAAGTTGTAAGGCTGAAGACATAACTGTGACTACAAACTCTGTACGAAGGATGACAGCAAACTGCTTACCATGCTATAGCCTCCCTTCTCTTAGGCTGTCTCCTCTTCCTCTATGTATCCAGTGGGGAGGTATATAGTGAGGACCTAAAAGGGAAACCACCTCTCGCTGCGGCAATTTTTGTTTACATGGAGTTTGTTTCCTTAGCTCCCTGCCTTCCAAAAGCCATAACTTTTTTATTTTTCCATCTTAGACAGATGAGCACTAAACAAAATGTTCTTTTTAATGGTGCCATTGGCTGTACCATATTATATACTGGGAAACCCCTAAAAAATGTATTTGTGGGGTGAAACATGCAAAAGGCCATTTTTGTAGGGGTTTAATTTTTATGGAACTAACTGTACGGTATAAATGACATGCTATCTGTATTCTACAGGTCAATATAATTCCAGTGATAGTAAACTTTAGTTTTTTAAAAATAGAAAAATGTTTTTTATTTTTTTTATTTGCGGTGCAGTACTGTTTTCTGAATGAGGGCTTGTTTTTTGTGGGCTGAAGTTTAGTTTTGTTGGTTCCATTTTGGGATAAGTGAAAATTTTTATCACTCTTTATTCTAATTTTATGGGGACTTGAAATGACAAAAAACCACAATTTTGTTGATGGGATTTTTTCCTCTACCTGGTTATATTTTAATCAGATCTTTTTTTACAAGTGCGGAGATATTTTTTATTTTAAAAACATTTTTTTTTTCTTTTTTACTTTTAGTCCCCATAGGGTATTTGACCACTTGTTGGCGCAATCGCTTGTAAACTGTTCTTCAATCATAGTATGTTGCAAGAACAGAGTTCAATAATGGAAGGTTATAATAGAAGTAGTAAAATGGCAATGGTAAAGGGCTTGCATTAGTACCTGGCTGCCATAATAACTGATCAACAACTTGCAATCCTGTAATTAGCAGCAATTACCTGCTGTATGGAGTTGGCTCAGTGAGTAAGCCCGCTCAGTACTATTTTATTGATTGCATGATATACTATTACGTCCTGTGTTGGTAAGGACTAATTGTGTGGCCCCTTTACCTGGAATGTTCACAAAGCAGTGAGTAAGAGATCGACACAAAATTAAGAGATCTTAAACTAAAAGACATAGGGCGACATGAATGATTTTTGGCAGTTAGATGCCTATTTTTGTGCGCATTATAATAGTGTAGAATGCGCATGATTTATGAACCAGCTCTACAGCAGGTCATAAATCAGGCGCATTCTAGCGCTAAGACGACAATTCTGGCTCAGGTAAACCACTTTTAAAGTGTGTAGGGAGTCAGCCCAATGGTAGTACTGGGAAAACAGTCTGCGACTTCCATCTATTCCTTTATAATGGCGTTTATTGAGCCAGAAAGGTAATCACACAAAGGAAGAAACAACGTGGCTGGCCTTCAGCGCAAAACAAAACAGTACACTGTCTGTGTGTAAACTCACAGTCTCTGGTTCTTTTCCTTTAGCAGGATCCAGTCCCAAGGGGATTCGCCAACAGCCTACTGCAGACACTCTGTCCAACTCTCACACTGTCAGAATCCTTCTGAGCAGACACGCCACCTGCTCACCTGACCTGCCAGGCTTACATAGTCCTGAACCAAAACCCAGGCCTGGACCTGGACATGGGAGTAGCCAACCCACCCCACTCCTTTGGCTACTCCAGTAAAAAGCCTACCTGATAAACTGCATAGCAGTTATACTAAACTTCTGTGTGAACGTGTGCCAGTGGCCGAATGCTGCTGACACCAGTACTATATGGCTTTTTACCACACAGAGACCAGGCATCTCGGTGAGACATATCTGCCGTCCACCACGACCCTTTGTGGTTTCCTCCAAGTGGTTTACCTGTTCTGGCAGTAATGCGCCTGGATTTGCCATACTGAAGCTATAAATCTATATGTACGGTTCTTGTGCGCCCCACTCCCGCACGACCCCCGAAATCAGGCGCATTACAAAATTCCTCAGGCTCTGTGTAATGCGCCTGATATTGGCGTGCAGGAGACTTAAAATTATTGCGAATGGGGCTGCGCTAGATGTCGAGCTGAAAAGACGCCAGACTTCTGGTGCAGTCCCATTCATACATGCCACCCATCATATTCATTATTAGGAAAGTCAAAACAAAAAACTAAGGTTTCTGTTACACATGGGAGGGCAATAAAGCTGATAACCTATGGGTGCAGACATCTGGATTTAGACTGGTCAGGAGTATAAAGTGTGTCCATGAAATGGGTCATAAATCTAAGTGTTAGAGCAAGTCCTAGATTCAGTGACTAAAATGTTCTTTTCAGTTTTGTCAGATTTTTTTGTCACTTCTTATTCTTAAAATGGCCTTTCAGTATTAAGACTTTTATTTTGTCATACTGGGTCCTGGTCCAGAGAAATGATTACCCATGTGGGTATCTAGATGCTTTCATAATGTATATCTATATAGATTAATCCCGGCTTGAAGCTTCTACTTAATCTCCAGTATAATTGCCTTCAGGGCATTTTATTGAATGTATCACGTACATTGGTGAATGTATATGAGAATGTGACAGTGATTTTATTGGCTTTAAATCATGTGATGGGTATGTGGACTAGGTCTGTTGGTAAGCGTTCTGCATTTTGACTGTTTCAAGGGCCGGTGCCAGTCTCTGATGATGATTAGGGGGCCCTTCTAATGCAATGAATCTATAAATTTGGTAGATTTTTTGTATGGGAAGAAAAATAAATTTAAAAACATTTCTTTCAGACTATTGCTTTTATCAAATATACGTTGACATGAGCAGAAATTTTCCTCAAGATATTTATCTTGGTGTTTGTGAGTTAGGGACACCCTACTGTTATCCTCCTTCTGCTTGTAATTCAGGAGGCTACTCCTTCGAATCCTTATGGATCTCTGGATCCGGTCATCTGTCACCAATGGATGGTGTAAACATGTATTTCTCAGTAATAGCAGGTGTTTTTTCTAACTTCACTGTCTGAACAAATGTTGCTTTATCACAGAGCTTAGCCGTAGATGATGGATTTCTTTATGTGTCTTAGATGAAAGCTGCTCCTTCTTAGATATGCTGGACCATCTGTAGGTTTATTCCATTCACTGACACATAAAAGGGCAAGAGACAAGAAAATATAAAATATGTACCTTGAAGAGCAAGGGAGGGTAAGAACTAAATACCAATAGTAATCATCTAATCAGTTCACTCATTTAACTCTATGAAAGATAGTTGAAACATCCACTCTCTTTTATTCCAGGAATGACATATCACCATGTTACGGTATAACATCTAATAATCCAATTTGTGCATGTGTTCCATTAATTAGATTACATAGTATGTAAAGCTGAACAAAGACATACACACCTGGCCAGAACCCACAAAGGTCACTGAAATAACTTGAAACTCAACTATTGAAAATCATACATTGCGTTTAAATTATGGTTCAACCGCCAGAAAAAAAAAAAAAGACTGATGAAACTTGCCTGGACAAAAATAATGGCACACCATACAAAGGATTACAAATAAAATGAGAATAGGGACATGTTAAGCTAAGGTATGTTCTGTAGTTAACATCCCATGTGTCTTCAAATTTTAATCAATTTTGGTCCCTATGTAAAGGGTAAAAAGTAGTCACTGTGCTGTATGGAATCTGAACATGGACCAAAGGAAGCTAAGACGAGAGTTGTCTCAAGAGATTAGAAAGATAATTCTAGACATGAATTTTAAAGGTGAAGGCTATAAACTCATTTCCAAACAGCTTGATGTTCCTGCTACTTTCGGTGCACATATTATTCAGAAGCTTAAAGGGGTTGTCTCATCTTACTGTTTCATACAGTCAGTATCATTCTTTCATTCATGCATCCTGTAACGTCCTGCTCAACCGAGTGGGTAAGTAGCATATGTGGGCAGTGTATTGATACTGCTGGTAATCAGGTTAACAATCTCCTGCTAGCAGGTCCAGAGAAGCTCCAGAGCTTGATGACTTTACTCCCTGCTATCAGATAAGACAAAGAGCAGGAGAGAACCAGCAAACAGGTTGGTAACTAGAGAAACCTGAAAGCCCTCAGAAGGTGATAAAATCATTTGTAGCTCCTCAACAACAAAAAATGAACAAAGCAATATATTTGGAAAAAGTCTTCATTTACTGTTCCCTACATGTTGAAAGCTAATCTTTGTAGTGAGACAACCCCTTTAACGTCTGTGGGGCTGTAGACAACCTCCCTGGACGTAGCCACATGGGGAAAAAAGATAAATAGTAACCAAGGAGGCTAGAATAACTTCGAAAGAGATTAGAGGGGAACTACAGTTTCAAGGTACATCAGTGTCATATTGCACTATCCATCGCTGTCTTTACCAAAGTGGACTTAATAGAAGATGTTTAAGGAGGAAACCACTGTTGAAAGCAAATGATGAAAAAGTGAAACTGGAATTTTCCAAAATGCAGATTAGCAAGTTAGCTTTTGGGAGAATGTCCTTCGGACAAATAAGAGACAACTGGAGTTTTTTGACAAGTCACATCAGATCTATATTCACAGATGCAAAAATTAAGGTAGGTGCAGGGTACAATGAAATCTCAAGACTATCAATGCACTCTGGGGCAAAATGTGCTGTCCAGTGTCAAAAAGCTTGGTCTTAGCCCAAGATTATGAGTCCTCCAACAGGATAATAACCCAAAACGCATAGCTAAAACATTCAAGAATGGCTAAAAGCAAAGCATTCTGAACTGAATTCTATTCTATTCTATAGTGACTTGTATGAACCCTGATCTAAATCCTGCTGAACCTCTGTGGAAGGAGCTGAAGCCGGCACTGTGGAAAAGACACCTTTAACACCTGAGACAGCTGTAAAAGTTTGCTCATAAGGAGTGGGCCAAATACCTATGGACAGGTGCAGAAGGCTCATTGAAAGTTACAAAAATCATTTGTCTACAGTGATTGCCTGAAAAGGTTGTGCAAAAAAATATTACTTTAACTGTACCATCATTTTTGTCCAGGCCAGTCTCATTAGTTTTTTTGTTTTTTTATTTTTGGCTGAACCACAATTCAAAAGCAATATCTGATTTTTATTAGATGATTATAAGTAAATTAAAATTTGTTATTACTTTTTTCACTTTCAAGTTATTTTAGCAACTATTGTGAATTTTTCTTTCTTTAACGGAAGTTTATCAACAATTTTGTCCATGTGTGTACGTCCATCCAGTTTAGCCCATTGTCCTACAGTGTTGATTCAGAGGAAGACAAAAACCCTAGGAGGAAGCCAATTGTCTTCATTTTTTCCCAACTCCAATCTGGAAATTGCCTAAATTCAACAACCCTATTCTAGAATTCTAGTTATTATAACTTGTTATATTGTTGCACTCTAGAAATGCATCCAGGCTTCTTTTGAATTCTTTCGAATTCACCATGATAGTTTCCTCTGGCAGAGTTTCACAGTCGCACTGCTCTTTTAGTAAAAATTCCCCTTCTATGTTTATGTAGAAACCTTTTTCCCTCTAGACGTAGAGGATGCCCCTTTGTTCTGTATACAGTCCTCGGTATAAATAGATCTTGGGCGAGATCTCTATAATCAACCCTTGAAATATTTACAAATATTTATTAGGTCACCCCAAACCCATCTTTTCTCTAAAGTAAATAACCCTAATTTGATCATATTTCAGGATATAGCAGTCTACATATCCCTTTTATTATTTTCATTGCCCGCATTTGAATTTGCTCCAGCTCTGCAATGTCTTTTTGTGCACTGGTGCCCAAAACTGTACACAGACGATTTTTCTGGTTGGTCAATAAAGGTTTCACACTTATTATTTTTTTTTTTTCGTGTTCAGCAGAAAACCATAATAGGAAATTTCCCAAAATTTGTAAGTATACTGGGGTCTGGTTTAGGGGCTGAAGTTTTCTTTTTGTTTAGTCTGAGGTCTAATAAGATTTCTGGTCTGGGATTTGATAAAGTAAGGGTCTAACCCATGTTCTCATACTTTAAGGGTTTAATCTAATAAATTAGGGGAATGGTTTCAAGACAATATTTTAGATCTAGTCTGGTGCTTGATTATTTGGGGTCTAGTCTTAGGTCCACATGAATTCAGAGATCTGGTCTGTGGTCTGAATGAATTTGTTTTTTTCTTCTGGGGTAACATGTTATCAATGGTTAGATGTCAGTTATACAATTTAATCTATAAGAGTAAGGGCACACATGGCAGCCTAATGTTTGTTTGTGTTTTACCTGACTTGGCAGGAAAGTGTTTCCTTGCTTTAACCTTTACTTACTTACTTTAGGTTCATCCTGGAAGAAGGGGGTCCATTTGAAAGTCTGGGGGCTCAAATTTGTCTAGTTAAGCCCCTAGTTACTACACTACTGATTCTTCCCTGTCAAATATATCTGCTATGTAGGTGCTAAATGAAAAGGATGCTGGTTTGAAAAAAATGCACAGTGAATTTAAAATGGCTAATAAGATACTGAAAATTACCTCCAGCTTTCACATGTCAGATACTGTAAAAATAAAACAGAATGGAAATGCAGCACAGTTATAATTAACACTGTGATGTGTTCTCAGATAATCAAATATTACCCTTTGAGGGGTCTATTCAACAAGATTATTGCAAGTGATAGTTCACTAATCATAATGTGACAGCAATTTTTTATGTCATTGATCTGGGCTGCCTTGACTATTTGTCAGTGTCACTTAGTATTTTTAATAGGTTTGATATTTCCCCCATATAAAGACAGCTCTTGCATGACTCCTATTTATTTCACTCTTCGTTCACAGAGATTAAATTGTAAAAATTGGGATAAATAAAATCTGATGGCTCTCTGAACAGATCCAGGACAACTTCATGGTTGTCTGTTGATTCAACTGAGAAAGTGTGTTACATTTGTGCTCTAGCATGGCATGCATAACAATTTCAACAAGTCATCTGTAATAATTAATAATCTCATTTTTGAGACCACAAAAGACTTTCTATATAACTAAAAAAATTCTGTTAAGCCTAAAATTGGCCATATAAATCAGTTATCTGTCTGCAAAATGGTCATTCATCCAGGAGCTGTTTCACCAGTGTTCATAGAAATATGCACTTTTGTCATTTTTTTGGAAATACATGAAAATGGAATGAGTAATAAGTAGCGCTGCATAAGTAGGTCACTTTTTGGTTCAAGAGCAGTTCGGCTGAACTTTTCATATATTCAGGATCTGAGATGTCCTTAAGTTGAATTCCATTTACCCCTTCCCACCACGTGATCATAAAAATATGGCTCTAATCTTTTTCCTCCTCACCTTCCCAGAGCCATAACTTTTTTATTTTTCTACTTATGTAGACATATGAGAGCTTTCATTTTGCAGTATAAGATGTAATTTCTAATGGTGTCATTCACGATATCACAGAATATACTTGGAAACCGTAAAAAAAATCCTAAGTGAGGCGAAATGTGAAAAAAGTACTTGTGTTATATTTTTGCGGGGTTTTTGTTTTTAGGGTGTTCACTCTTTGGTACAAATCATATTTTATCTGTATTCTGCAGGTTGATTCAATTCTGGCAATATCAAATAAGTAGGGTTTTCCCTATGTTATAGGTAGAGATGGGCGAATCTCTCAAAAATTCGATTCAGTGACTTCGCCTGTAATTTTCCAACAAAATTTGTTTCGGTCCGAATTTGCTTCGGGATGAAATCCGTTAATAAAAACAGCTATTTCCGGCTTGCAAAGAGCACTACAGGGTACTGTAGAAAACATTGTGCCATGCTTAAAATATTCAGAGGAGCTTGGTTTGTCTTCATACAATGTTGAGTTATTTAGTATGACCGGCACATGACTGCCGCGCTCTCAGGACTCACTTCACTATAAAAATTCACTGGGACAGTTTAAGAGCGGCTAAAACTGACCAAAAACTGAAGCGGGGAATGTAGCCTGATAAGTCATGGCAGCGAAAGCTGGAAAAAAACAAAGCATAAGAGTCAGGTGGCAAAACTATCAGTGACCAGAGTGTGGAGGGACGGCGGCAGCCAAAGCGCATGAGTCAGACAGTGGCACAATGACCTTTCTGGAGGTTGGCAAAAACAGGAATAGGCCCACTATATGTGGCACAATGTGACTCCAGTGTGGAGGTTACGGCTGCAGACACAGCAGCATGTAGTCAGTTAGTGGCACAATGACATACTGGAGGTGTCTAAAACAGGAGTAGGCCACAGAGTGGCACAATGACCACAGTTGGAGGGACGGCAGCGCCAAAGCAGCAGCATGAGGTCAGCAGGTGGCACAATGGAACATTCTGGAGGTGGCAAAACAGTAGTAGGCCATAGAGTGGCACAATGACAGAGTGTGGAGGTTATGGCAAGAGCCACAGCAGCAGCATGAGGTCAGACAGTGGCCTACAATGACATTCTGGAGGTGGCAAAACAGGAGTAGGACAGAGTGGCACTCACTGAACAGTGTGGAGGGGCACGGCAGCAGCCAAAGCCTGCTGCATGAGGTCAGGCAGTGGCTCAATGACATTCTGGAGGTGACAAAACAGTAGTTGGGCAGAGAGGGCACATGAAATAGGAGTGGAGGTGACGGCGGAGCAACAGCATGAGGTCAGAGAGTGGCACAATGACAGGTGTGGAGGTGGACCGCTGCAGCAACAACATGCTCAGCAGATGAGGTCAGAGAGTGAAACAATGACAGAGTGTGGCGGTGGTTGGCAATACCAGTCCCTGGTAAAGATGGTTGGTGGCAGATGGAGTAAACTGTCAGCAGTTGTGTGGAATCAGGCGGGTTGCGGCATCAGAATAGGGTGAGGGCAGGTAGTTTTGAACCTCAGACTCTTTCTCACAGTCTTGGGTGAGGCGTTATGGCGATGTAGTCTGTAGCCTAAGGCATTGGTGTGGGAACTCAATACTGGCAATCCACGCCTGTTCAATCTTAACAAAGGTCAATCGTTCCACATTTCCCGTGGACAAGTGGGTTCTCTTTGGGTAAACGATGCCCCGCCGACTGAACACCGCTCTTTATGATGACACACTACTGGCCGGGCAGGAAGCTTCTCCTCTGCAAACTACGGCAAGTTGCAGCCACACTTCCAGTTCTGGCTGCCCAGTAGTCAGAAAGATCTTTAATTGGGTGACAGTAGTGTGTCCAAGTAGGCAACCACCTGTTGGTTCAGGGACTGCTCAGGTCCTGCTGCTGCTGCTGGCGTCTGCCCTCCTCACTAGGCGGGTAGAAGAAGCTGCTCATCAGTGACTCACAGACTTGGTTGGCTGCATGATGGAGCCTGGTACTACTCTACCCCCCACCTTCCCCAGCAGTCGCGGCAGTAGTACGTGGAGCGCTGCAAGAAACCCTCGGTCGAAACTGTCAGTGGAGGACGATGCCGCACATAGGTTACGGCCAACTGACTATGGAGGATTTCCCTATAGTATTTGAGTTAGTCCTCCCTCTCATTGTGGGATCACAGGCTCCCATATGGTCCGGTAGCGAGGGTCCATAGGGGTGGAGGCCAGAAGTCATCCCTCTGCCGGATGCGAATTAGGCTGTCACTAGCTTGGCAAATCACGCATGCTGAGGCATCTGCACAGTGATCTGAGGGGAATCCCTGCCTCCATCTCCTACTGTATACTGCCACAGTGCTTGCGGGTCATCTGCATCATCTTTCCTATTCTCTACTCTACCTCATCCGCAGCTGCTCCTCCTCTCTTGTCACATGGGTAGAAATTCCATCATTTTTCACCAGACAATGCTTCTGACTCCAATGTCTCATCCTCCTCCTCTCCATTTCAGTCCCACCGGATCATGTGGCTGCAAAATGTAGTTGCTCTCTCCGTCCCCTAGCCCGACAGATTTTTCAGCATCTGTTCCAGGACATGAAGCAGTGGAATGAGGTATTCATCCCGTAGTCCTGGGACTGACAAATAAAGTCGTCTCCTCGAATGGCCTCAATCACACGCAGGTGTCACTGAATGAGCTGCCATGGCATGACATCAAGTTACACAGGGGAGATTACTCCCTGTCTGCCTGGTATCAGAAAATAGTTAATGGCCTTTCTCTGTTCATTACAGTTGGTCCACATGTGCAGGGCTGGAATTCCAACGGGTGGAATCCATCGCATATCAGAGTGTGTTGGGAGGCAGTTCTGATGCTGCAACTTGAGGAGGTGTTCTGGCTTTGTAGGAATGGATGAAGTGCATGCAGTTTCTGGCCATTTTCAGAATCTCTGAAGATCGGTGGAAGACATCAGGAAACCTTTTCACAACCATATGAACATGCGCCATGCAGGGCGCACGGACCATCCCTCCTCGGTTGCAGGCGCGGACACCATGCTTACTCCATTGTCCATCACGATCTATTCTGATTTGCATTTGGCGTGGAGAAAGCCACACATCGATTTTTTGCTGCATGACGCGGGAGTAGTTCCTCCCCTGTGTGACTTCGTTCGCTGAGGCAGCCAGGTGTAGGAACTGCGTGGACACCGCTGTGCCCGGAAACATGTGGTATGTTGGAGCAGTCTTTTGGAGGCTAAGATGGTGGTGTTGGTGGAGGATGAGGAGGCGGACATTGGCGCAGAGCCCGCAGTTTGACAACGTGGAGGAGGAAAGAGGCTCTCCTGTTCCCACGTTTTTGGTGTGCCTGGGGCAGGAAGCGCATTCAGCCGTAAAGGGACATGTACTGGCCATGACTGTAGTTACAGATCAGGAGTCCGTGCTGCCGTGCACCTTGACAAAACGATAAGCTCAAGAGGACTGGCCCACCTTCTGTTCTACATATTTATAAGTGCTGTACATGCCTTTTTGGAAAATTATATTTATGGGCTTGGAATCTCTCTCATTTCCGGACATCGTGCACAAGCCATTAGTTCTCTGAATGTGCAGAGTCCACCATTTGGATAGGGAGGAGACTGCAGTTAACAACAATTGGACAGGGATCACGGTCAGCTTCTGCACCTTAGGATGGTTGGACGCATACTGTTTTCTCTTTGCAATCGCCTCGCTGAACGACCTGGCTGGCGCCATGAGTAGCGAGGAGCAGGAGAGCATCTGGATCGGGAGATGATGTCAAAGAAAAACAGCTCCCTTCTACAGAGGTGGTGCGAGCCTTGACTGGCTCGCCAATGGCATTGCGTGCCACTGGGCGCGCTGCTGCAGCGGCAGATGGACCACCACATCTGAGCCACGTTTTCCAGGCACCGGATGGTGCCGCTGCGGTGGTTGACGCAGGGCCGTGGTGCCACTGTTAGCGCCCTGGCCCCGCTTCACTGTTTCTGCCCACAGATTCTACATTATACCCATATTCGGCTCCTCCGGTGTCTTAAGCCAAAGAACTGCCACTCCGCCTGAGTATTGGATTTTACGCCAAGTGAGCCCACCTGAGTCGACTACTGACCGCCGCTTACCTCGATGAGCCCCTGTGCCACTACTTACTTGGACCTGCGAAGCGAGTTTTCTACCCCGTGGCCGCTTGGCTCTTGGACCTCTCAACTGATGCATACACCTGCTGAATCACGGCCACACAACCACGTGTGGTTGCGCGCTGCCAGACTTGAGCTAGCTGACGCCCTCTTCTCCTGACGATGTTGAAGCCTTGCTTCACCCGGCTCCAAGTGCGGTCGGCTACAACAATCAATTTTGTGTTTTAATCGTCACTGCTGTCCTCATCACCGGTTCTTGGTATGCAGAGGCTGACCCCTCACAACTATTGACCTACCAGTGCATCTCCAAATCTATACTTTGCCACTATACTGCAAAAGAAGGGGATATTGGACCCCATTTCTCTCACTGCCAAGTAGCGAGCTGGACTTGCCCCTCCTCAAATTGTTCATCCTCGCTATATAGTGGCGCTGAGCCCAGACCCACATAGTTGATCTCTGCTGAGGGAACCGGATGGGGACAGAGGCTGGGTTGAGGAAGGTGAGGGACCGATGACCCACGCTCCCGGCCATGTCAACTAAGGATTGTGTCTTACGTTCCACCGACTCTTGGATGGGGTTTGTCAGATGTCATCTGGGTAGAAGTGGATGACCTAGTCAATCAATCAAGACCTTGGGTTGAATGTCAGCACACGCGCCGACTAGATGGCAGCGGCAGTTCTGGCCTCACGAGTGACCTGCTGCGACGTCCCCTTGCTGTGCTGCGACCAGGGCCTGCTCCAGGAATGTTTGTGCCACTGCCACTCGAAGTGATGAGCCTGCCAACTCTCTGTCTGGACATATCTGTTTGTTCTAATAATGTACAAACTCTATTTACTGCAGATATCTGTATATGATAAAATACACACCCTGTATTTGAATCAAATGAACCCACTAACAAGGCTTGGGTAACCCTTCGGCATATAAATTGGCTCCACAAGATGGCAGGAAAAATTGACTTGTATGTGCCAGTTTAAAAACACTGTGTATTTACGGAATATAAAGCACAAACAGCTTAATTAACCTTCGGATATGAATTATGCTACAGGAAAAATTTTGCTTCTTTGGCGGTGAAAAAGAACTTTTTCTTTACTAAGTACAAACTGCAAAAAATACTTAGTTAAACCCTTGGATTAAATGCGCAAAAGAAATATGCTGCAACCAAAATTACCAGCTTTGTAGCGTGTTAAAATGGCGTGTATTTTACGGTACACAACAAACAGAAAAACTTGTAATTAACCTTCGGTTATGAATTATGCTACAGAAAAAAGTTCTTCTTGGCGGTGAAAAAGAACTTTCTTTTAGTGACCACAAAAAGCAGAAAAACCATTAATTAACCCCGGGAATCTAAATTGCGCAAATAAATGAGCAACCAAAAATTACCAGTTTGTAGCGGTTAAAATGGAGTTGTATTTTACGGTACACAACAACAGAAAAACTTGTAATTAACCTTCGGTTATAATTATGCTACAGGCAAAATTTCTTCATGGGGGTGAAAAAGAACGTTTCTTTTAGTGCCCAAACAACAGCAGAACAACCCAAATTTAACCCATGGATCTAAATTGCGCAAAAGAAATGAGCGACCAAAAAATGACCAACTTTGTAGGCGTGATTAAAGGCGTGTATTTTACGGTACACAACAACAGAAAAACTTGTAATTAACCTTCGGTTATGAATTATGCTACAGGCAAAATTTCTTCTATGGGGGTGAAAAAGAACGTTTCTTTTAGTGACCACAACAGCAGAACAACGCCTAATTAACCCATGGATCTAAATTGCGCAAAAGAAATGAGCGACCAAAAATGACCAACTTTGTAGCGCGTTGAAATGGCGTGTATTTTACGGTACACAACAACAGAAAAACTTGTAATTAACCTTCGGTTATGAATTATGCTACAGGCAAAATTTTCTTCTTTGGGGTGAAAAAGAACATTTCTTTTAGTGACCACAACAGCAGAACAACGCTTAACTAACCCCTGGATCTAAATTGCGCAAAAGAAATGAGCAACCAAAAATTAAGTGGTATTTGGATTGTAAAAAGCTGTTTCTTTAAATGAATACAACAGGAACAGCTTGGATATTCAATTCCTAAAGACCTGACAGATAGCATTAAAATGTATATGCAGCTGATTGGACGCACACTGGACTTATTTTCCAATACCCCACAAAATCAGAATTAGAACGTAAGAGAAGCAGTCTCTGAGACAAGCTGTGACACCCCCCAAAAAACACTGTATAATAGTGATTTTTTTAGATATGAGATATCATAAGCAGTAGCGGCTGCAGCACGAGCATCTTCCCCACACAGTACAGTAAGACGAGTGTATATAGTGCGGTGACGTCACAGAATCCCGCCAGTCTCTGATTGGCTTCATCTCTGCACATGTCATGTAGGGTACACCTTTCTTCCCCTCCCGAGATTCTTTGTCCTATGAAAACCCCATGTGCTCGCAGCCATTTTATAAATAAAAGCATGCTTCGTTCCGCAAGCACCCCAAAAACTTTTTGACTTTGTTTTAATCGAAGTTTTCCCGAAATTCTAAAAAAATTCCACTTTGTTAGAATCAATTTGCCCATTTCTAATCCTAATGTAAGTACAATGTGGGTCTTTGAACAAAAATGGCCTGCGCCAAAGTGAAAAAAACCTAATAAAATTGTGTACGGATAATAAAAGGTGGGTCTTGCACTTATGAAATACAACAGCAATTACTACAAATTTCTCTATCCTATGTAAGTACAAGGTGGTCTTAAACAAAAATGGCCTCGCAAAGTGAAAAAACCCTAATAATTTGTTCGGATAATAAAAGGTGTTTTTCACCTATGAAATTACCTGCAGTGACTAGAAAAGTCCTTATCCATTGTAAGTACAAGGTGGTCTTGAACAAAACTGGGCTGCACAAAAGTAAAAAAAACTACTTAAATTGTGCCCCGGATAATAAAGGGGGTTTTTTGCACCTATGACATACACCGCAGTGACTAAAAAAAGTTCTGTATCCTATTGTAAGTACAAGGTGGGTCTTTAAAACAAAAACTGGCTGCAAAAGTGAAAAACCTACTTTAATCTTGTACGGATAATAAAAGGTGGTTTTTGTGCCTATGACATACACCTGCAGTGACTAGAAAAGTTCTGTATCCTATTTTAAGTACAAGGTGGGCCCTTTGAACAAAGCTGGCTGCAAAAAGTGAAAAAAAAAACTACTTAAATCGTGTACGGATAATAAAAGGGTGGTTTTTGCACCTATGACATACACCTGAAAGTGATTTAAAAAGTTCTGTATCCTAATATAAGTACAAGGTGGGTCTTTGAACAAAACTGGGCTGCACAAAATACAAGGTACTATTTCACCAAAAAATGGCCAAAAACTGGTAAAAAAAAAGCTATATGCTGCTTTAAATATCTCAGCCTAACTAACAAAGAAGTGAAATTCTCTAATCTACCTGTGTTCTAATGTTCACAGCTAAAAGCATATTTTTCTTGTGGAACAAAGAGAACTGTGTCGCTGATCTGTATTGAGGAAAAGCTAACACACGTCCAGCTCTTATGAGATACAGTGACACACTGATGCTGAACAGGAAGGCTGTTTGTATTAAAACGAGGTCATGTGATTTTTCCAGCCAATGACAACCATACACATCACAGTAATGACGTTGCACACCCAGCTCACCCTGCTCTATGCTCTAAGCTGATTTGCTGGCCCCAAAATGACAGGAAGCGCCAAAAATGGCGCGATAGTAATAGATTATGCGCCGATTCTCACCTAAATTATCGCGTGATCGGAAAATTCCGATCAACATAAAAACCGTGCCGATTTCAACTTTGTCGATTATAATCGCTCAACACTAATCATGAATACTAAGTAGGTATCCAATATTCTTCATTAATACCGTATTTACACCTTTATCAGTGTTCATTAACAATTTATTCTCTGTAAGACTAATTTACAAGTCTTGCAGAGACTAGATTACTCCTTCAGTACATAACATTAACAAGAATCACCCACCAATGGCACTTAAAAAGCATAAATAATAGTGATGAGCGATTACGTTGACTATCATCATCGGGTCGATAGTCGATATCGGCAACTATCAAGACGATTTCCGATAGTCGATAATAGATTATCGTCGATGACCATTAAAGTCTATGGGAGAGCAACAACACCTTCATTCTACACCCAAACAGGCTGGAGAAGCTGGAAATTAACATCCACAACAGTCAAATGGATACATGCTACATCTTAGGCAACACACTTAGGTTATCAAGCCACAGAAAAAAAGTCACAGACCATTTACTATCCCTGTCTTGTACCACAGCATGACCCTTAAACCTGCATCACCCCCAAATTAAAAAAAATGCCAAAGGCAGTATGATTTGAACCATCATTTTACTTGAACTGAACATTGAATATCCCTGTCCTGGAACGCAGCATGAGCCCCAAACCTGCATTTAAAAACCCAGATTTAAAATATCTGTCCTGTACCGCAGAATGACTATTAAACCTGTCTGACCCACAGATTAAAAAGTGCCGAAAAAGGAGTCTTGAACCACCATTTTAGTTGAACTGGACATTGACTAGACCTTTCCTGTACCACAGTATGACCATTAAACCTGTCTTACCCACAGATTAATAAGAGCCGGAAATAGGAGTCTTTGATCAACCATTTTATTTAAAGTGGACATTGACTATATCTGTCCTGGGCCACAGCAGACCCCAAACCTGCATGACCCCCACATTTAAAAAGACCCGGAAAAAAGGGTCTTTCAACCACCATTTTAGTTTCCAAAGGACATTGAATATACCTCTCCCCGGGCCCAA
>JAODAL010066351.1:0-17802 GCA_025379985.1 Phyllomedusa bahiana | reverse complement strand
ACTCTCATATAGTCAGACGACCCCATCGACCAACGCTTATTACTTGATTGAAGTCGAGGCTTCTTTATCTTTTTTCAGGCCGTCATTCCAGACCTGTGTGATGCGTGTTGCCCGGTGCTTGCATGGACTTCTGTGATCTCAAGCATACGAGCCACCTATGCTGCAGTGTTTGTTGCGTCAGAACTGATATTTTGCCTGGGCGTCCACCTCTTGGCTTTTGAATGGATGGACTTTATTTCGTATTCTTCCAGCTGTCATGGTCTCACATGATGCAGATGGGCAATTTTCTTGTCTCAGAGACGCTATTGGAGAGCTGGATGATGCTGCTAACCTGTAAGTTCTACACTGCACTGACGAGGGGCAAAAACCCCGAAACAGCTGTCTGTATCTGAACTTAACTGGTTTGGCTAAAATCCTTTTCACTTTGCAAAGCTCCTGCGAGCTACATTGTGAATTGAGGATAACTACATCCAATGGAGTGCACTGTGGAGTTCCTCAGCTCTTTCCCATAAGCCTTTGCTTTATGCAAAACAGTCAGTGAGGCCTGATAGGCAAGTAAATCCTCACACCAACCAATTTATTGGTGGCTCTCCCTAAGGAGAGATCCTTTTCCCTATCTTTTCTTGGGAAATCTTCTTCATGGCTGCTCCTCGATTCGAAGCAGTGACCTTTCACGTGGGAAACAACCTAATAACACACTGAGCTATTAAGAAATGTTAGAACAGGTTGTAATTTGTAGTAACAAGAAGGAAAAGATTGTCCTACCACCAGGAGCAAAAATGGTAACAATGCAGTTGAATGACAAGAATCTACATAACTAAGCATAAACTAAATAGATGCAGGTCAAAGTTATGTGTAAGATGGTTAAGATGATTGAACGTGAGGCTACCATTATTTTATAGAGAAAGCTGTAGTGGATGGTAAGATATGCAGCCTGAAAGTCACAAGTTCAAAACATCGTTACTCTTTTGCTTTTGAGTGTATGGGTGAATTCACTGTGCTTATTGCCAGCGTACTGTGCACTCTTCTGTACGCCCCATTATAAGCTGGCAAAAAGCTACATGCGCTCTGTGCTGGCCCCTATTCATTTTTGTTTTCGTGCCAGGAAGAAGTGACATGTCCCCTTTCTCTCCCGATGTGCAGTACGTGTCACTGAATTTGCTGTAAAATCATAGCACTCACTGAGTGCTATTACTTTATCGTTATTGCCGGCAGTACTTCAGGCGTATTGCAGCGCAATTACTGTCCGAAGTATGGCCCGCAATCATGCCATTTGAACATACCCTAAGATATATTTATTGGATACAACTCTTGAACACAAAAAACTTTAATAAACTGTAAATATGTAAAACGCTGCAGTAAGTAGGGAAAAAACAGTTTTCAACAAAAATGTCCTGGATAACATTTGTTGAGCGAGTCTATGAATTTGTTCTGAGAAATAGTATCGCCATAATCAGATCCTCCTTCATAGATTACCTCAAATCTGATCCAATTATTTCCAGGCTAGAGAACAGCCTCTCTACACTAATTTGGGTTGGTG
Organism: Phyllomedusa bahiana; assembly: GCA_025379985.1. Classification (NCBI taxonomy): domain Eukaryota; kingdom Metazoa; phylum Chordata; class Amphibia; order Anura; family Hylidae; genus Phyllomedusa; species Phyllomedusa bahiana. Next base: position 16,262 of record JAODAL010066351.1, on the reverse strand, counting down.
GCAAAGCATTGACCACATGGGCAACACCTCTTAACAATCTCGGAGTATAAAGATATTGCCTCCTGCAGTCCGTTTTGATGAATGTTTGAACTCTAGTTCTTTGAGAACAAGTGAAAAATTTTGCTGAACTCTGGTCCATCTGTAAACTCCTCATCTGCTGAGGCTGAAGATATGGGAGCAGTAGCACTAGCAAGACCCAATTCCTCTTGCTTTTGGCACTACATTGAACTAACTGAACCAATTTATTATATATTTTGGGAGTCGGTCCATTTTACAATGAATCGGACTCCACTAAAAAGGGCACCGACTCTACAACTCCGACTTCACAGCCCTGACATCAAATAGGAGTTAGTTTTTTTTTGCCAAAAGTTTTTTTATACTCCGATTTCCTAAATATGAAAATGCATTCAGGGAGCTAGAATATAGCTTTGGATTTGCCTCCAATTTTGGCATAGATTACGTTTCAAAATCCATGACAATGATTAGTCCTTCTTTGAAGGGGTTCTCTCACCACATTAATTACCTTTCAACATATTGGCAAAGGTAAATAAAGCAAATCGGAACAGCAATGTGTTTGGTAATTATCTTTATTTCAGAGGTAGGGTAGTGTCTGCAAAGAAGATAAGAACTGCTCTATGTTGCCAACCGACTCTCTGTACCAGTCATATTTGGGATATTGACATCACTCCCTGCTGTATGTGATCAGCAGCACAGAAGCTTGTTTATCTTTATTACTGACAAACTTTAACCCTTGAGAGCTCTGTAGCCTACTGCCCTGCTGTTGCATCCCCTTCATCACCTTTAACAGGCTCAGCTAGGAATAGCAGAGCTGAAATGTCAGTCACTGCTATAGAATCACCAACAGCCTGAAAAGGAAGTGGGAGCCTGTAGCTGGCTGTGAAGAGCAGGCTCTGTGATACAGTATGATGGGAAAACCCCTTTAATGCAAGTGAATGGGTTTTTACAAACCGATCTACATGCAGATTTTAATGTACAGCAATAACCAAAAGATTAGCTCCATTAATGACTGTGGGGAAAAGAAGTATTTAGTCAGCCACCAATTGTGCAAGTTCTCCCAGACCTCAACCATTAGAGACAAAATGAGAAAACAAATCCAAAAAATCACCATACTATTTGCAAATTATGGTGGAAAATACATATTTGGTCAATAACAAAAGCTCATCTCAATGCTTAGTTAGATATCCTGTACCTGTAATTTTGTCTCTACCAATCTGTTATTGAGACACTCTTTTCACTATTATAAGTTAGCATAATTATGATAATAGAAGTATTCTGGCAGTATTGCATTTCTAGCTATAATAGTCCTCCAGATTTATACTCTTTAATAACTTTTTGTGGGACCTACCATGAACTTGATTGCAAAAGAGCCAGAGGTTCTGTTAAAGGGGATGTATCGCTTCCTTACTTCGGCTGATTCACACTGCTCTTAGCTTCTCAACTCTGTGAATGCAGGGCCGTTTCTTCCCCTCCCAGCTGGATGACATCATCTCCCCCCCCCCCCCTCCCGAGTCCACATATCACTGTGTCTCTCCCTATCAGTCTTATTTTATAAGAGCTGTATACATACCACAGGCTGCATTCAATCTAATCTGAGCACTGATCTCTCACAGCTGGAGATGTATTACAGCTTTCTAAGAACGGCACAGATCTGCGTGTATGCAGGAGAGTTAGGCACAGGGACAAACCTGTCATGTTTTCTCATTGCACAATCTGCTGCAGTCTGTTTCTGCTAGGTGTGGACACGGAAAATGCTACGGCCCCTAACTCTGAGTCAGAGACACAGCTCTGTGAATCGACCCAGGGGCTGTACAGAATGTAAATGAGCTCTCAGCTAGTGAATTGCAAGGAGGAGGGATCAGGAGGGATTAGACCCACACTGGATATCAGTGTAAATAAAAACACAAGATAAGGGACACTGTGAGAACAAGGCAGCTTTGCTAATGACATCCAATTGCAAAGTTGCTTGTTTTCACTGTCCCCTTATTCTGAAGACCATTTAATGAAATGATAACACCCCTTTAATGATCATTGAGCCAAGTGGGTATAGTGTGTGAGTCAGGTCAGGAGGACTAGCTGAACAAGTGTTTGGCCAACCACTATGGAAGGCCGTGTTAGACTGGGGTGCTTAGAGGCCACTAGAGGAGTTGATTCAAGGGGCCCACACCCAAATCTACTGTACAATGCCTCCCTGCCTTTGCCCTGCACAGCCTTGATTCAACTTCTATTATCTAGTGTTATAACATCATCAAACTAACCTGTAATTAAGATGGGGTGCAGGGGCTTCAGAGTCTCCCATCAACTAATTTCAGCAAGACACCGGGTGGTAAACATAAAAGGTTTAAACATATGTGTCCACCTCCCTGAATGATGCATTTGATATGAATAAAAATATACAAATATACAAAAAGCTATAACACAAAGTTCTATGTATAAAACCACTAAATGGTGGACATACAGTTCTCAAATAACACCGCTGCACAAAACTAGAATCCCAAGGCCAAAATCACCAATAATTTCACTAAGATCAAATGCCACCACACCATGACCACATATCACCACCACATAGTGATTGAACAATACCATCACATCATAACCAGATATCACCACAAATTAGTGGCTGAATAATACCGCCACATCATGATCAAATATCATTACCACATAGGGACTGAATAATACCACCACCACACAATTACTGACTATAAACCGTTATACTACAACCAATATTACCACCATACAGTGACCATACATTGGTATGTTGTACACAGGCACTCTGCAGATAGTATGAGTGATAACCAGACAAACATGTTAGACTCCTCACTTTTCCAGCATCTCCCTATTAATTACCACCTCTCTACAAACTCCCCATCCATAGTGTTCCTAATGGTGGTAATGGACCCCCCAGTGCTACAAACAGTAAAGGTTTACCCTCATGGCTATGAGACTCCTGTTTTTGTGATAAGTTTTAGTCATCTTTTGTGTCCCCATTTTATTAAGTAAATATACCACCAATTTGGTAGGCACACAACTTAAATTAGGTAGGCAGATGGTAAACCGTAGCAATACCGAAATGGTAGAAAGCCAGCACCAATCGAAGTAAAAGATTGATGTCTTTATTGATTCTTTAACTGAGGTGAGGATTAAAAGGCTCCGTTGCTACAACTAAGGGTGGTGTTTACCCGAAACGCATCAGGCTTTTATTCCTCACCTCATATAAAGAAGACCTCAACCTTTTACTTCCATTGGTACTGGTTTTCTACTGTTTCGGTATTGCTACAGTTTGTTCAACCAGTGTCCTTCTGGGATCAAGCCGTGTACCTCAACATTCATTCATTCATTCATTCATTCATTCATTCATTCATCCATGCACAGGTGAACTGGCTGTATCACAGAACTGTTTCCATGATATATTGGTAAACCCACTTTTAGGTAGGTAGTGCCCAATTGGACTGGTAGGTTGACCGCCCCACTGGATAGTTATATAAGCCCCCATTTAGTAGGTATTTAGCAATCCCCCACACCCCCACGTTAGGTAGGTAGTTTTATAGGTCCCCTAATAAGTAGGTATCTATGTCCCCCATTAAGTAGATAGGTTTGTAAAGGTCCCTCATTAAGTAGGTAGGTGAAAAAGCCCCCTATAATGTGAGAAGGTATCAAGGCATGTTGCCTCCCCTACTGGATAGGTCCCACAATAGGTATATATATAGCCCCCAAGTAGGTAGATCTATAGGCTCCTCCATTAGGTAGATAGGTATACAGATCCACCATTAAGTGGCTAGTAAGGTATGGAGGCTTTCCAGTCAGTAGGTAGGTATAGAGACCACTCAGTAGGTAGGTATTTAGACCCTGAATAGGCTCCTTGTAGGTAGGTGTATAGGCCCAATGAAGATAGGTGTATAGGACCTCTGTAGATAGGTAGATGCCCGATAGGTAGATGTATAGGCACTCTATAGATAATTATATAGGCCTCTGTAGATAGGTAGGCCCCATCTAGGTAGATATATAGGCCCTCTGATGTGTTAAAAGAAACCTCTCACTGTTCCCCCACCAAACAGCTAGCGCTGGGATCTTGTGTCTGGTATGGTGGCATGCGGGCCATAGGCTTGGTCTTCGGTCCACAGTAGATGGCGGCCATAGTTTTTAACTGTAAGCTCATCCTGAGGACTCGCATACAATTAGAGACATGCTGCAGAGCTTGAGGCCCTCCAGGTTGGACAGTCCGAGCCAATGGCAGTATATGTTTCGGCCCTGGGGCCTCCGGTGGGTTAGTCCAAAACCTATGGAAGGTATATGCCCACTTAAGGGTATGTCCACATAGTCTTTTTCCAGGTGAAATTCAGGAGTATGATTTCTACCACAAATTCTATGACAATAATGAAAGAACCATCACGTAAGCATCCCCTTTGGGGATATGACTAATGTAGCAGATTAATTCAGACCACTGTTTGCAAAAAAACTAGGCATCCATATAAATAGCTACATAAGCATCTGCATTTACAAGCAGGAATATCTTGCCAACAATATAACACCACAACAGCCTATAATATAGGCGAATGTTCGCAAGAACGTGCACAGCTAGTCATTATGCAGCCTCCTCCATAACAGCCTCTTATAGCCCGAGGCCTGCTGCTGTCGGAGAATACCCCTGTGTAACAGAACAGTGTTTACTGTCTGATGCAAGACTATGATGAAGAGGAGGCACAGGAGCAAAAATATGTGATATCTACTTGAAGAAAGCAATTGCCACTAACTACCCTTTAAGTAAACAAAGCTTATACGCTATGTAATACCGTGTGAAATACCCAAGAGGGTGGGGCATGAAATACCGATTCAGAGATTACCAAAAATGATGGATCTCTGTCGCCCCTCCCCCATCCTCACTCACCCCATCTTCTTGCATTATGAATAGAATACAGGGACTTCTTTTGCCCATAGTGTTCCTTTAAATGGTCAGAGACAGTAGTATAGTGGGCACATCTGAATCTAGCTTTGTATTGGATATACTGGAATGTGGTCAAGATGGATCTGATGAGCGTGTCCATCCCTCCAAGTGGCCAGGATGTGGTCTCCAGTGGTGGAGTTGTGCACTCATAGGGTAGAAGAAACAGAATAAAGGCGTATAATCCTTTGTCACCAAAGATGAAGTCAGACATTGTAAAGTGGAAGGAAGTGAGATCATGTTTCATTCTTCCGGACTGGTTTACGTATTTTAACATATGTGTTACATAAATACGGTCACGGTGTGGAGCCCTATGACGGACTCGCCTAGGTGAATCATGCTGCCATCAAATATATGACCCCTTATACATATGATAGATTTAAGTGCCTGAATGAGAGCGACAAGACCATAGTAGTGTGCTCATCGTGGTTGCTAATTAATGGTCGCCAAGTAGAGATCTAGGACCTTATGTATGAAAACTGTCTAGCAGTGAGACTATCTTTGTTGCCCATAGCAACCAATCAGAGCTCAGCTTTTATTTTTTCAGAGCGCTATATGAAATGAAAACTCTGGTTGCTATGGGCAACAAAGAAAATCTTAAAGGGGTTTTGCCAAGAAGTGAGTTCCTCACCTAACAGGCTGATACTCCCCTCTTAAGGCTTGAAAAAAGAGGTGTTGTGTTTAAAAAAACAAGTACCTCCTCTGTGATGTCATCACTCAGTCTCTGTAGTTGAGTAAACATTGTTTGGCTGATCCACAGGGGACAACTGTCTTGTGCACAGGAGAGAAGATAAGCTCTGAGCAGGCACCGTTCTTTCATTTGTTCACAAACTGATGCAGGGGGGGAGGAGGGTTGAGCAGGGATCTGGGGAGCGTCTGTATGTTTACTTAGATAATTACATTACAACCAGTGGATTCTCTATACAGCAGACACAGGATCTTTTCTCTCCACTCCCTTCAAAGCTCGTTCATGTTCCCTGCCATCAGATAAGAAGTGCAAACAACGCAAGCACGAAAAGATCAGCTCCTGGTCATGTCTAATGTAAATTGTCAGGAAACTAAGGGCTTGAAAGGAAGGCTGTAGCTCTCACAGGCTTCACTTTTTTTAATGACCTATATTTAGAAACAGTGATTTAAATACCCATTTTGGAGGATTCCACGTCAACATTAGATCGTGGCAAAACCCCTTTAATGCTAGACAGCTTTCATACATAAGGCCAATAGTGTCCTTTATTATGACTTTTACTTTCATAGGCGGGGTTCATTTGTGATTGCATGGGACAATTTCGTTGCAAATGTTCTTGATTATTTCTTTAAGGGTATGTTCACACGGCATATTGCAAGCGTACTTCATGTGCTCGCTACTATACACCTGCTGCTTCAGAAGACGTGCTGACCAGCATGTACTTCTGGAGCACTCCCACTAACATGTCATAATGCGCATCAGGGAAGTTGACAGGTAATCATAGCACTCAATGAGAGCAGGGCGTGATTCGGGAATATTGCAGCGCAATTACGTGCCAAATTACACCCCACAACTACGCCGTGTGAACATACACTAAGAGGTACTGTTTTATCAACGTGTGTTCAAGGTAATGTCATCCGAAAATGACCTAAATGGTGTTAAGAATTTTTGGTAATTTTTTTTTTCAATTTTCCATGTAAATATATAGCTTTTAAAATTCTGAAATAAAGTAGTTTTTAATATGGCCACTAGGCCTAATAATAGTCTGACAGTTCCTGTTTTGTAGAAATCGCTTCTCAGCAGTCTCCTCATTATCAGCACAGGCAGGATTACACAGGAAGGTGACACCAATGTGTATAGATAACACAGGATCCACCATTCCCCTTTGCACACTCTGACTTTTGTACAGGCCACAGATCATGCCTAAAAAGCTCTCCCATAGATGTCATTGAGTCAACTCCTGTTCACAGGCTCCTATGGGCCATGTCACTGCTGTAAAGCATCTCTCTGAATATTGTTAAAAGCAGCTCAAGGAAGAAACATGCCCTTCATTACTGTGTACAGAAAATAGAATAAAAAATCATTGGAAAAAAGCATTAAAGGGGTTGTCTCGCTACATCGATCATCTCACCTCAGCCCTGATTTCTCGGTTTTATTTTTGAATTCAGTGTTTACTGACTACTACTGACCTGCAGTGACGGGCTGCTGTGGACACCACGGGCGACATGTATGTACGGGGCTGTGCCAGAAGTCTGTCATCTTTTCAGCCCAAAAACTGGTGCAGCCCTGTTCTCTTGATGTATGAGCAGACGCACTCCAAAATTAGGTGCATTATACAGCGCCCGCGGCACTTTGTGATGCGTCTGAGATCGGGGAGTGGGGTGGCGTGCTGGAGGCTTGTCGCACCACAACCGTACGATCTACACATTTTTAGCTTCAGTATGGCAAGTCTAGGAGCATTATTGCTGGAACAGGTAGAGCACTTTCAAAGTGGTTTACCTGAGCCTGATTTGTAGCTAGAAAGCGCTAAATCACTGACCCACAATAGAACAGGTTCATAGATTCAGGCGCATTCTACACTACTAATGTGTGCAAAAAAGTGGTGTCTGAGCGCCAAAATACATACATATCGTCCCAGGTCTGTAGCTGTAGCGACCTGAGGAGCTGATGCATTATGTGTGGTGTGTGTGTGTGTGTGTGTATATATATATATATATGTATATATATATATATAAATATGTATATATATATATATATATAAATATGTATGTATATATATATATATATATATATATATATATATATATATATATATATAATCTGGTTTTAATTAATAAAGATGTATTTTCACTACATCCCCTTAAGAATGTCATAATAGCTCACGCCTCATGAAACTATTGCGTTGGTTTCAGTATATACACAAAACTTGATTTATGTTGATGACCCATTTGGAAAGGGTTAAGAAGGATTTTTTAGCTTAGTTACTGTTTAACGTTCTTAAATATTATGTCAAAGGTTTTTTGTGGACTTCCTGGATGTATATGAAACCAAAAAAGGGGAAGAATGTGTGACTTGTAAAAAAACCAGAACAAGCTCTGAAGAATAAAATGCAGATTTCCTGACTTTTACTTGACGTGGTATATTCCAGACAAAATTTGTGGGGAAACAGAAACCGAGCGGTTACAAGTAATTACTGTAGAATTCTTCAGCTTTGATGGCAAATGCTCAGTAGAAATATAAATTACTGTATATTTATATGAGCGATGGGGAAGATCTTCTATTTTAAATGCTATGAAGCAAATCTATCAATGTATTTACACCAGTAAGTATATTATTATACACAGTCCAGTCACATTATTATGACTACCATTGAATATCCAGAGTAACCATGTGCAAAACAGATAGCAGCTAGACAGGCTGGTATTGTCATGCTGACTTCATCTCACAGCTGCTGGACGGTGCATGAGGCAGGATCCACAGAGCGCAGAGTGGTCCCACATATGTTAAATTGGGTTTAAGTCTGGAGAATAAGAGGGCTAGGGTCATGGTTAGAAGATCCTGACCAGGACTTCCAAGCAGCGTCAGACATCTCTAGCTATGTGATATGTTGCGTTGGAAGACTCTGTCCACCAGCGTATCTTTCTTCCAGCAATGGATGCAGCATTTTTGTTCTCTGATGTTTCTCACCTGACCTGCAAATGTCCATCTGTTCCTTGAAGCAGAAAGCATGACTTATTGGAGAAGGCAATCCTTTGCAAATCAGCAGAGGTCCAATTCCGATAGTGGTGTGAAAATTTAAAGCCTTTTCTGCCAGTACTACTACATTAGCAGAAGTGTTGTGCCCCATACAGAGGAACGTTCACGGATCTGTTATTTAAGTCTGGTAGCCCCCCTGGTTCACTTTGACAGCTGTGTCACTGTAGTATGTCAGACCACCCTTGCGTGCCTTGATAGTGGACATTCACATCTTAAATCAGTGATGTTTGGGTCTCTATATTTTCCATGCCCCTTATTTGCAGTGGTGCCATTTGTCCACTCACAATACACTTCTACCACAGCAACAGCTCACAAACTGCGCATTTTCAAAAATACTGCTGCCATTGGCCCGAAAGCCAATAATCATCCCCTTTTGAAACTATGATAAATTGCTCCTTTTCACTGATAACAACTGGGGATATGTATGCAGACAGCCTATCGCACACCTTATATACCCACCAAGCCAGCTTATGACACGTGACTTCCTCCATGAGCTGCCAACATCGAAAGTTGGAAGTGGTCATAATAATGTGACTCAACTAGGTAGTTAAGAAGCCGCTGTGCCATGTTTGCCCTTATTATTCTCTTATACTTTTGCTTCTCTTCTATCTCATATTATTAGAATTTTTCAGTCATTCCCCCTGTTCTGTCCCCACATGAGGCGAATGAAGGTGTAACTGGCTGGTGGGTAGTGACTGGAGACTTTCCTACCTTCGTATCCAGAATGTGGAGCAGACAGGACCAGAGCAAACGCAGTTTCCGTAGATTTAGATGCAGTAACACGGTGATGTGAAAACAGAACTTGGTTTATTCACCTTGGATACAGCAATAATCACTGATACAGTACTGTGGTTCTCTGTAGTTGTTTTCCTTGTGAAAATCATTGATGAAGCTGCTGGTTCTGCTGCTGCGCTGCTGCTGCTGGTCAGAAATTGATGCTTCTGCTAGCCCAACACATGTGCTCCAGTCACAGTAAGATGCTAAAATGGCTGCTACAGGAAATAACTAGCACTGATATCAAAAAAACACCCCCTTTGACAAAACTTTATGAACAAAGACAGAGGGAGCACATGTAATTCTGGTCAGCAGATGGCAGCACAGCAAAAATATGGAAAATAAAGAACTGAATAACAATACCTATAATTGAGGAGAACAGCACACCCCCATTTTTCCCCTCATAAGGCCATGTTCCCACTGCACGGTTTTTCAGCCGGTTTGCGGTTTTTCAGACCGCCTGAAAAACCGGCCGAAAATTAGCACAATGGTGCTCTATGGAAAACCCGTGCAGCAGTCCCCACTGCACGGGTTTTGCCGCCGGCGGTCCGGCTGCAAAACATTGTAGAAGCACAATCTTCCCTCCGATGTGCCTTCCCATGGGCGGGGGGAGGGCTCTTCGGGGACAAAAGCCGTCCCCCCCCCCCGCGGCCGTGGGGACGGGCGCAAAACAGGACAAACCGGACGGTATTTGTCCACTGCCGTGGGGATGCGCCCTAATTCTGCCTCTGCAGAAGGAGCCAACCACACTGCTGTGTCGGGCTACGTCCACACTCGGTGGTTAAATGCCGGTCGGATTCTGTCTTAAGTATCCGGCCAGCATTTTATCGTCTCTTCAATGGTTTTGGGGTTGGTTCTGTATTTGGTTTGTGGATTCGCCCGTCCTTCTAACCATTAACTAGCATACCTTCTGCCTGAATACCGGGCAGACTACTGGGTGGATTTTCTATTCAGCTCTATGGGGACAGTTTCTTGACGGCTTTCAGACCATTTCTAAATCCGCAAACCATCTGAAAATTAAACAAAAAAGCCCTTGCTGTGTGAACTTAGCCATAGGCCACGACTAAGCCCCACCTCTGAAAGACAAAAATGGATGGTTAGCAGGAAGTTAACCTCTGTTTTCTGTAAGGGCTCATCCTCACGGCAGAGGACAAATACCGGTCGGTCCTGTTTTAGTGCCGTCCCCACGGCTGTCGGGGGACGGCTTTTCTCCGCGGTTAGCCCTCCTTCGCATTGGGATGTTCATAAACTGTCCGAAAACCGGACGGAAGAATGAACATGTTCAATGTTTTTCGGGCGCCCGTAAGTTTAAAAAACCGCCGGGCGACAAACCCGTGCAGTGGGGCCTGCTGCACAGGTTTTCCATAGCGGCCCGGTTTTTCAGACGGTTTGCAAAACCGCAATGCCGTGGGGACACGCCCTAAGTGTTTCTTTCAGGAACATGCAGACTTTCATCTTTAAAGGGGTTGTCTCACTACATTGATTCATCTCACCTCAGTCATGTTTTCTTGGTTTCTTTTTGGATCCAGGGGTGTGTTTACTGGATTCCACTAGGCTGCAGTACAAGCCAGGTCTGTAGCTATAGCAGCCAGTGCTGGCAGCCTACCAGGAGAGATCAGTTCTGTAGCTATAGCGACCTGAGGATCTGATGCAGCCCATACAAGAGGGAATATCTAGGAATTGGTAGGACATTAATGGACATATATTACAAAGTGACTTATTTTTGCAAAATCTTTAACATAAAAAGCAACCCTTCTAGTGAGACAACCCCTTTAACACACCACTCTTTTTTTTTTTTTCCTTTTTGTCTCCTTTAGTTCATGACAAATTGCTTCGAAGTACACAGTAGTGCCAGTAATTTTGCTTACTTGCAGCTGAATACAGGATTTCTCACTGCTGCCACTGAATCTTATGACCTGCACTCTGAGTTGCTGAAACACACAGCTTGGTTGTGTGACCCATCTATGCATTCCTTTGGGAGGTTCAAAGTCAGACTTTCTATGAGCATCCAATGCACAGTGGACCTCGTCTTTATTGCCCATTGCAACCAATTGGAGCTCTGCTTTGACGTGTGATTGGTTGCTTTGGGCAACAAAGACCATCCTACTGCAAGCCGGGTTTTATTAATGAGGCCCATTGTATTTCAGCTAATCAGAGTGCAGGTTGTGTGATCTAACAGACTGTTGCATCAGCCAGAAATCCTCTATGCAGCTTCAGATAACGGACGTTATCAGCACTACAGAGTACCTAATGAACTAAGGGAAAAAAACCTGCAGTAGTCCTTTAAACTTGGTGTTCCTTCAAATGTTTTATCCTGGCTACTGGTGCATTAGTTATAACCCCAGAATTAAAGCAATTCAAGTTTTAGTACAATTGTTAATGCTGTTAGGTAACATGGAGGATGGGGACACTGCCTAGATGCCGTCTTCAGAACATATTGATGATGATCTCATTGCTGCTTGGCGAGGAGCCTTCAAGTGTATGAAATGTTCTGTAGGAATTTATACATCAGTTGTCAAAGGTCGTGGCCATGATGATTTGCATTACATTTAGCCATTATTAGAACCATTTCTATTATTGTCTGTTTTATCTATGCACATCAATAGATCTTTCTAAATTACATCCTACAAATGACCTACAAATAAATCCCAAGCAGTTTAATTCACTCTGACTTCATGTGGGGGTTGGAGAATATCACAGCCCGATATAACTCAAATACCATTTAATCCCTCTTCCCCTTCCCAGTGCTTAGTGTGAACTTTGTCTGTAGTTTACCGAGGTGGGATTAACCCTTTAAACTGAGTTTAAAGATTATGGGCCTTAAGTATGAAAACGGTGTAGCAGGAAGACTGTTATTTTTGCCCACAACCAAGTCATTTTATTTTTCCAGAGGTGTTGTGTGTGTGTGTGTGTGTGTGTGTGTGTGTGTGTGTGTGTGTATATATATGTGTGTGTATTGTGTGTATATATATAGTGTGTGTGTGTGTGTGTGTGTGTGTGTGTGTGTGTGTGTGTATATATATATATATATATATATATCACACACATACCAAATACCAATCGCCATGCACGGTGTTGAGCTGTAAGGCCAACTCTCACTGTTGGACTTTTGCCCTTATATCACCCTCATTGAATCTGTTTCTTACAGTTTAGCATGGATATTAGTGACCGGCTGGAGGTCATTTTACAGGGCTCTGGCACTGCTCCTCCTGTTCCTCCTTGCACAAAGGAGGAGGTAGCGGTCCTGCTGCTGGGTTGTTGCCCTCCTACGGCCCCCCCTCCACGTCTCCTGGTGTACTGGACTGTCTCCTGGTATCTGCCCTATGCTCTGGACACTGTTCTGGCAGACACAGCTAACCTTCTTGCTATAGCTTGCATTGATGTGCCATCCTGGATGAGCTGCACTACCCAAGCAACTTCTGTGGGTTGTAGACACTGCCTCATGCTACCTCTAGGGGTGAGAGCAATACCAAAATGCAAGTGACCAAAACACCAGCCAAAAAGGATGAAAACAGAGAAATAGTCTGTGGTCACCACCTGCACAACCACTCCTTTATAGGGGTTGTCTTGCTAATTGCCTATCATTTCTACCTGTTTTATCTTTCATTTGCACAGCAGCAGGAGGAATTGAGTCACGGTCAATGTTGATGTTTTTTTCATGTTCTAATTTCTTTTCAATTCACCCATTCTTTTAGATTAGATAAATACGCATTGCATAATATATATGGGTGCAAAAATGTGCCCCTAACCTATTAGTCTGAAGCTTCTAGTCTGGATTATTTCACACATAAGCATGTATATACAAATGACTGATCCTAGGAAGAGGTCACATTGTCACTTAAAGGTCAGCCAGCTGCTCCTTCGAGGCTGAGAAAAGGTTTTTCTAATTTACCAGGCTTGTGACTAATCTTACATCTGCTTTATATGAGATATGTTATACTTTAACTATATTATTTTATCTGTATTGAATTCAGGAAGGATCAGAATGTCCTTTCTCCAGTGACCTGTTGGAACCTGCTTCTCACGCAAGTGAAAAGAGAGAGCCGTGATCATGCCACATTAAGTGATGTCTACTTGAATAACATCATCCCTCGATTTGGTCAGGTTGGCGAGGACTCTGGGCGACTTTTTAAGAAGGTGAGATTATCAGCCTCATACTACAGTATTTAGTTTTTCAGCAAAACCAGCATGACCAGAGGAGCGTGTGGTCCTGTTGGGTGCACTTCTTTTCTTGCATGTAATTTTTTTTTTTCTTCTGGTTTACATTTGAAAGTTTAAAGGGGTTTTCCAGAATAAATTTTAAAAAATAAAAATGGGCTGCAGCTTTATAATAAAACCAAAAAAAACCCCGTAATGCATACTCTCCTTTATCCCGGTCATTCCAGCGCTGCAGTTGCCTGTGGTGTCCTCCAGTTTTTGCTCACTACTGGTTCTCCAAATGGCACATGCCTGTTTCAGCCAATCGGTGACTTCAGCAGTCATGTGCCATCACCTAGTAGCTTCCTGAATGGTGAAGCCAATGATTTTTAGAACTGGGAACAAGCAGAGACTGGGTGGAACCACCAACAACTCAAAGTATATTATTTTTTATTTTTTGGTTTCATTATACAGCAGCACCCCAGTTTTATTTTCCAGTGATCCACAGATCTGTTATGCAAAGTGGTCTGCAAACATTGGGTCTTTGCAAACTATGCAGGGGTGTTCAGAGAGGGGGGGGTCTATTTTTATTTTTATTTTTTTTTGAGTTTTCCTATCTGTAATGGACCGTGGCTTAAAACATGGGGATGTTGTGGCCAAAATACTCAAGGTCATAACCTGCATTAGGGGTTCTCTTTGTCTTGTGAGTTCCTGCACTTAAAGGGGATGTATCGCTTCATCAGTTCGGCTGTTTTCTTGAAGCTTGATTCTCTCAGCTCCTGAAATCCAGGGGTGTTTCTTCCCCTCCCAGCTGGGTGTTTCTTAACTGAAGGGGGATAACATCATGTCCCCCTTCACTGTTCATGCGCGCTCCCAAGTCAGTGAGTTCAACCCCCCACCTCCACATGTCACTGTGTCGTTCCTCTCCTTTTGCAGTCTTATTTTGTAAGAGCTGTTTGTTTACATACCACAGACCTGCATTCAGTCTAGACAGCCTTCTATGAACTCAGAGCACTGATCTGTTCTCCTCTCAAAGCTGGAAGTTTGCTACAGTTGAATCCAGTCTTCTATGAACTCCTCCATAGCACAATTCTGCTGTTTTCTGATTGTAGAAGCAGCCTGCAGTGTCATTGAGGTGCTGGTGGTTTTGTAGAGTGAAATGTTGCCGGCCCCTCACACGCAGGAGCATTAGGCACCGAGGCACAATTCTACTGTTTTCTGCTGCTAGCTGTACAGAGTGAAACTGTCGCCGGCCCCTTATTCTGAATGAGAGAGGCAGGAATGAGCGCTCCCGTGAGTACGACTGGGGGCCAGACAGAATGTAAATCAGCAGAGCCGGCAGCCAATGAAATTAAACGAGGTGGGATCCGACCGGCACTGGGTAACAGTGTTAACACAAAACGAAGATAACAAATACCGTATATACTCGAGTATAAGCCGACCCGAGTATAAGCCGAGGCACCTACTTTTGCCCCAAAAAACGGGAAAACTTATTGACTCGAGTATAAGCCTAGGGTAGAAAATGCAGCGGCTACTGGTAAATTTTAAAAATAAAAATGGATAAAAATATAATTACATAGGCAGTTTATTGTCCCCCATAGGCAATTATAGGCGGATATATGGCCCTATATGCAGGTATAGGCAGGTATATGGCCCCATAGGCATGTAATAGGCAGTTATATGTCCCCCATAAGCAGATTATAGGCAGGTATTTGGCCCCATACCCCAGGTAATAGGCAGGTATAGGCCCCATAGACAGGTAATAGGCAGGTATATGGCCCCATAGCAGGTATAGGGCAGGCGTAGGCAGGATAGGGCCGGCTGTAGGCAGGTAAGGGCCGGCTGTAGGCAGGTATAGGGCCGGCTGTAGGCAGGTGTAGGGCCGGCTGTAGGCAGGTGTAGGGCCGGCTGTAGGCAGGTGTAGGGCCGGCTGTAGGCAGGTGTAGGGCCGGCGTAGGGCCGGCTGTAGGCAGGTGTAGGGCCGGCTGTAGGCAGGTGTAGGGCCGGCTGTAGGCAGGTGTAGGGCTGGCTGTAGGCAGGCATAGGCAGTTTAAAAAAAATCAAAAACAATCACTTACCTGGATCCCCGCTGCTTCGTCTCCCTCGCCGCTCCGCCTCCTCGCTGTCCGGCCTCCCGCGCGCTGTCCTCGGTCTTCTCGGCACAGGCGGGGTACGTCATCAGGCCGCGCACGTAGCGTGATGACACACGCTGCCTGTGCCGGACACTGCGGACGGCCGCAGACGCCCAGAGTCCACTGCGGAGCACGGAGCGCGCGCTCTGTGCCCCGCAGTGGTATCCCTTCACCTGTGTGTGCTCCGGAGGAGTCGCATGTAGGTGAAGGGATCGCGGACAGTGCCCGGGCCAGCGCAGCGCCCGGACACTGTGCGCTCACTCGGCCTTCAATTATATGTGCTCCCTGAGGAGCCGCATATAACTGAAGCGTCCCTTTTTGGCGCCCGGGCCATCACAGCGCCCGAGCGCCGACAGTGACTCGAGTATAAGCCGAGGTAGAGTTTTTCAGCTCATTTTTTGGGCTGAAAAACTCGGCTTATACTCGAGTATATACGGTACTGTGAAAACAAGACAGGTTTGCTAATGTCATCCAATTGCAAAGTTGCTTGTTTTCACTGTCTGATTATTCTGAAGACCATTTAATGTAATGATACAAACCC
>JAODAL010066350.1:0-17802 GCA_025379985.1 Phyllomedusa bahiana | reverse complement strand
GAGGGCCTGTTTCTGCACCCCCTCCAAGTGAAGGCAAGCGGTAAGATGAACCAACATCTGGCTGCTTGCCTTGTATGTGGACATGTAATATAGAGCTCAGGGCACATCGGGGGTTTCACCAGCTCCCCACTGGGGAAGTCTGAGACTGAGTGGAAGCCTAAAGTTTGACAAAGGAAAGCTTGACAAATTGAATGGGCTCCCTCCATGTGCCCATTGGCACCTTGTGAGGTGATTGTGTGGTGCTTATTAACTATGGCAACTGTGGGCTTAACAAAGGCCCCCAAGTCTGCCATAGGTATAAGCCTAATAGGCAGCACCAGAGACATGGCTTGTCAACCTGATGGGTTATGGTACTTTGAATACAAAGTATTTCAAAGCATTATCCAAACGATCATAACGACATTTGGTTTTATTATTGATAGCCTATATAATGTTATGGCCACATAATTAAGAGACAAACAATTATTGTTTTTCTTGATTTACACTGACTAATTATTGTTATTGCTTGCAATTTGGAAGATCATAATGATAATGATGTTCATAAACCACTCTGTACTATACAAACAAAATGCTATTCCAGGATACTGCAATCCATCAATATATTACAGCTTACTCTAATACTGAAATTTATAAAAATAATAATACTATACAAGGCTCACAAAATAGAGCTTACAATACATGTGAGCGTACATAGTAAGGTCCCTAAGGGCCCAGATCAAATAGGTACACTAAGAGTGATTGACAATTGTGAGAGGAGTTTGCTTCTCACTGAGCAAACAGTTAGTGAGTTAAATGATGGGGGTGGAGTAATAGATCAGCAAGACGAGCCATGTAGCTGGGTTAATAAAGTAAGGGGGAGTTTTAGGGATACCAGAAAAAGGAAGGTTACTTCTGCTCCTGAGCTTCCTAGCAAAATTACCAAGTTGCATGATAATGCTGGGGCATCAGTCTCAGAAATGGCAGCCCTAGGGGACACTGCAGGTAGAAGACCAGCCCATCTAGTAGTCGTGGGGATGGAAATGCAGGTAGGAAAAGACAGTTAGTGGTTATAGGGAATTTTATAATTAGGAAGACGGATAGAATAATTTGTGGCCAAGACCTCCTCAACCAAATGTTCTTTTATTTTCTTGGTGCCAGGGTTCGGCATATACTGGAACGGGTGGATACATTTCTGGGAGGGGCTATCGTGGTTCATGTTGGGACCAATGACAGGATACGTGGTAGGTGGATGATCCTTAAAGGGGTTTTGCCACCATGTAATGTTGACATGGGATCCTCCAAAATGGGTATTTAATCACTTTTCTAAATATATGTGATTACAAAAAGTGAAGCCTGTGAGAGATACAGCATTTCTCAGTCCCCCTTAGTTACCTGAAAGCTTCCACTAGACACGACCTAGGAGCTGACAGGCCGTGCTTGAGTGAAACACTTCTTATCTGATGACAGGGAAAATGAATGAGCTTCAAGGGGCTGGGTAGAAAGTGCAGTCTATGAGGCTGTGTCTGTGTCTGCACTTTTGCAATGTCATTATTTTAGTTACGTTTTGAGACGCTCCCTTCTTCCTCACTCTTTGCCCCCCCCTTTTCCCTTCACCCCTGCGGTTTTCATAAACCCCGTGTTATTTGTTAAACTTTCCCTCCCTGGGGTTATAAAGGGGGGGAAAAGGGTAATTGCCCCTTTGGAAACCCCTCTAAAAAAAATTTTTAAAGAACTATTTTGAAGGAAAAGGCCTCCAAGGTTGTGTTTTTGGAATACTGCCTGTGCCTGCATTTGAAGGGAAGAAAAGGAGGACCCTAGGGATTTAAAGGGTGCTTGGTGAAGTTTTGGGTTGAAGGGAAAAAGGGTTTTGGGGGTTTCTTAGAGAAACTGGGTGTTTTTTCATTGGAGCACAATCTCTTTTTACAGAAAAATTGCCCCCTGAATAAAAGGGGGGTCTATTGTGCGGGGGGAGACAATTTAGAAGTGGGGGGGGGGAGTAAAAAAGACTAGGAATGAGGAGGGAGGGGAATTTTTAAAAAAATGCGGGGTAGTGGGTTTTAAAGGGGGATTTCCAAAAACCCCAGTTACCCCCCCTGTCAGCCGGGGGCAGGATATATACAAATCACGCTGGGGTATAAGCTCGGGGGGGAAGAGGGGGGGAAGGGGGTGGGAGTGAGGAGTGGGGAAACCCAAGGGAGGTCTCAAAACTTAAAGGGGTGTTATGTTTAAATTAAATGTTTTCAAAATAAGGGGACAGTAAAAAAAAAGCAATTTGAAATTGGATGTCTTTTAGAAAAAGGTGCCTTGTTCTCAAAAAGTGTCCCTTATCTTGTTTTTTTTTTTACACTTTTTACCCAAGTTTGGGCCCCTTCCTAAATTCCCTGCTCCTTCCCAAATTTCACTAGTGAGAGTCATTTTACTTTTGTCCCAGCCCTGGGGTTTAAACGGGGGCTGTGTTTGACTCAGGGGGGGGGCCCGGGTGGGAAGTTTTGTACAAATGAAAAAACATGCCCATTTTTTGTCCCAGTGCCTAATTTCCTCCTCATAGCTTTTTCGTGCCTTTCTTTGAAAGCTGTAAAAATCTCCAGCTGTGGAAAATCAGGCTCGGATTAGATTAAATGCAGCTGGGTATGTATACATTTTCTTTAAAAATAAAAATGCATAGAGAGGAACAGTGTTATGTGGATTCAGAGGGGGGGGGGGGGGGGGAGGAGTTTAGGCCAGAAGTAAAGGGGGGGATGATGTCACCCCGGGGCGGGGAAGAAAGGGCCCCGGCATTCCAAAAGTTGGAAGCTGAGAGAAGAGGGGAATCGGGCCGAATTAAGGAAGCGATACACCCCCTTTTTTAAGTGAAAAAAATTAAACAGTAAAAACAGTGGATTCTCAAAAACAGAAAGACAGCCTCAGACGCCTGTTCCCCGGGCCCTTTAAAAAGTTTTTCATTTTCCCTGTCTTAAGATAAGAAGTTTTTCACCCCAAGGTGGCCTGTCGGGTTTCCTGGGTGTTGACTAGAAAAAGTTTGAGGAAACAAGGGGGGAAATTTAAAAATGCTGTAGCTCTCAGATTTTTCCCACTTTTTTTTCATCCATATTTTTAGAAAAGTGTTTAAATACCCATTTTGGGGGTTTCCCCACGTCAACTTTACATGGTGGAAAAAACCCCCTTTAAAGGGGGGAAGACTATTCCGCGGGTGGAGAAGGGGAAACGGGTTGGGGGGGGGGATAACAAGGAGCCCATGTGTTAAAAACCGCATTGAAGTTTATGGGTTTCCCCACAATTTTTGTATTCCCCTTCCCATGTACTAAAATGGTAGAACTGGAAGGGAATTGACAGTGTCTGTTCCCACAAATGCCAGAAGTTAGAATGTAAAAAGGGGAGGGAGCTTGGGGTTTGTTTGTTCTAAAAGACAGAGGGTTTGTTGGTGTGTGAGACTTGGCGGACTACTCACGTGTTGGGCTTTTAAACCTTCAGGGTTTTACTTATTTAGAAAGGATAGGGAAAAACGGAAGGGAGGAGGGTTGGTCTCTAGTTAAAGAGTGTTTTTCCGGGTGTGACATCCGTTTTCGGGGGAGACGGGAGGGGCCCGCCGGGAACGCAAACCCACCCTAAAAAACACGGGGGCTCCCCCAATTTTGGGCCCCAGTGTTTCAGGCCCCCCAAATTGCCCCCTTCCCGGGCCGCCTTGGAAGAGGCCAGGCCAAGGGACGTCCCCGGCTGTCCCCTGCAAGACCCTTCCCCCGAGGCGTGAGGAAAAAAGTTTGTGTCTCTCTGCGGCACCCCCGAACACCCGGGTGGGGGGTTTTGCCCATTCTTGGGCAACGCCCGGGAAAAACGCACGCACCTGGTTTCAGGGGAAGAGGCGCCCCTGGTTTGTGAGAAAACCCCTCTCCTTTGGGCTCATGCTGCCAGTTTGGGGTTACGCCCAAATTTTCCGGGATCCTTTCCCGGGGTGTCGGCCTTTGGATTCCGGATCGGCTGGGAGTTTTTTAGGGGATGTTGTTGGGGGAAAAAAGGATCGTCTCTCGGGGGTTTGCCTGGGAAACCTTGGGTCATCCCCACCCGTAAGGGGGGTAAAACTTTTAAAGCGATCCACCCACTCCCGGGGATGAACCAGTGGTCCTACAAAATAGGCCCCCTTGCACGGGGAAAAGGGATAAATTTTCGGTTACCCGTTCTTCCTGGGCCTGTTCTACTGGGGTTCCCTTTGGCTAAAAAGGCTCACGCCCCTAGGGCTGGATTGGGGGGGAAGGTTGAATTTTTGGGTTGGCGGGGGCCCCGGGATTTGCCAGTCTCGTTGTCTTTCGGCCCCCTGGGGTGCGCCCAGTCCCCCCACAGTCTCCCCCCAAGCCATTCCTGGTTTACCGCAACCTTTTGGACTTCCCAAGGGACTTTTTTTTTCAAAGAAGCAAGGAAGCTGGGGCCCTTTTCCCTCCTCACCCCCCCAATATGATTCCCCTTTAGCCCTGCTAGGGGACTAGTTTTCCCCGGGGGTTGGGGTTTTCAAACGGCTCCCCGTATCCGAAACTGGGGGCGATGTGGGCCCCTAGGTAGAAGAAAATATACGAAAGGGTTTCATCCGCCAAATCTATTTCCCCGGCGGGTGCCGGATTTTTGTTTGGGGAGAAAAAAAGATGGACCCCTTTGGAGCCCGTGCTTTGGGATTTTACCGTGGTCAAAAATAAGATCACCATCAAAGAACCGGTCCCCTTGCCTTTAATCACGGAATCTTTGACCGTCCCCGGGGGGCCCAAGGTTTTTTTTCCCCAAATTTGGACTTGCGGGGGGAATAAAATCTACCCGGGGACCCGGGAAGGGGGACGAGTGGAAGAGGGCCCCTTAAAAATACTCGTAAAGGGAATTTTGGTATCTGGTAATCCCCTTGGTTATGCAACGCCCCGGCCGTCTTCCAGGAATTTGTAAATGCCATTTTCAGAGACTCTATAACTCCCCGGCCCAACTTTTTTTGGTACCCCGGGTCCAATGTCGTTAAAAATTAATTTCAAAAATCAGCCAATAAACGGGGCGGCAACCCCGTGCATTTGGGCATGTAGACATGGATAAGACAATCCCCTGCAGTTAAAAACCGGGCATCAGTAGGGGGAAAAAAAAGGGTGATTTGATTTCCCTTTTAAAGTGGCATGGTTTTTGGGTGCCAAAAGGGGTGGTCTGAGAAATTTCAAAAAATGCTGATCTTCCTGGGTTTTTTCCGAAAAAAACCATCTTTTGGGGTTTACAGAAAAAGGCCCAAAAAAGAAAAAAATCCAGTGAGGGGCAGTCCTGTGGGCCGGAATGCCTTTTTGATGCCAGAGGTCAAAGGAGAAGGGGGCAGGATTTGGTTGGGAGTTTGTTTAAAAAGGGGAAAACAATGACTCAAATAGCCCCCCGGGTTAAACCCAAGGTAGGCAGAAAAGAGATTTTTGAACGGGACAGTATGGCGAACTTTGAGGGGAGAGGGTACAGAAACAGAAGACCACACCGGGTGCCCCCTCCTTTCAGGGTTAAGAACAGGAAAAAGAGGGGTCCAAAATTTTCCCAAGCTTTTTCGGGAAAATTTGGGCAGTAGAAGATTTGGAAAAAAAGTTGCCCGGTTGATGAGTCTCGATTTCTGCTGCGACTTCGGGGGTTTGGTCAGAATTTGGGGTCAAAAACAATTTAAAGCATGGAAACCATCTGCCTTGTATCAACGGTTAAAGGTGGTGGTGGGGGGTTTTTCATGGTTGGGGAATATTTTCTTGGCACTCTTTTGGGCCCCCCCCCGGCCCAAATTGGGCATCGGTTTCAAAAACGAAGATTGAGGGGGAAATTTTTGAAAACCCCAAAAAGGGGGGCCCAAAAAGTTAATTGCAGGTTTTACCCCAATAAAGTGGCCGGGGAGTGTATGTCTGTTAGTGGGTTTATTGGAAAGACATCCCGGTATTTCACCCTATTGGGAAACCCACCAGTTACATGTTTGGGAAGGGCCCGGGAAACGCCTGCGCGGAAACCCAAATTTTACGCTAAACTGGAAAAATGCCCATTTCCCAGACCAGGATCCCGTTCCAGGTTACACAAACTCTGATAGGGGTTTGCGGATGGACCCCCAAACTCCTTTCCCTTAAGTGGCCCCCACCTGTTGACATGGGCCCATTTCAAGTTTTTTGGGGGTTTTTTGCAAATTACTACCCGGGAATTTATTCCCCCTCTTTTCAACGTTTTTGGGAGCACCCCAAATTTTGGCCCTTACTAAAAAAAATGGCCCCAAACCCGGGAAATGTGGGGCCCCCCGGCCCCCCGAAGAAACCCCTTTTCCCAAATTGAAGGCAGCATTTGCCTCCGCACCGGTTTTTTTTCCCGGCCCGATACCGAGAAACCCCTTTTTTTGGGGAAATGGAGCCTTTCCATAGGGCTGGAGCGTGCTAAACCCAAAAAGGGGGGGAAAAGGGGAAGACTTGGACCCGCGGGGGTTTTTTTCCGGGGCCCTTTCACCAGCAGAGAAGGAAAATATTTTCCTTTGGGGGATCGGGAACCCTTTTTCCCTTTAAAATTTCCTAGAAGAATGGGCCACCTCCCGGAGGGTGCTGTTTCCCCGTAAAATCTTCACTGGGGCCACCAAAAAATTTCCCCCTATCTCCCGACAGCACAACGTCTGAATTTTTTTGTCAATTTGGGGGGTCTCTGTTTTTTTGGGCCGGGTTTTAATAACTCATCCCCTTTCCGACCCGGGAGAAAAGAAACCCCAAGGGCCCATGCTCTTTTCCCGGGGCCTCCGGTGTTAGTGGGGAAAGAAGAGGCGGCCCCCACAAAATATTGTTTTAAAACCCCCAAAAACGCGGTCTGTGGTCCCACTAAAACCCCCAAGGGGTACCCCCAGGGAAAACGTATTGCGCCCTGCACTCCGGGTTTAGGGGCCTGAAATGGGGTCCCCTGTTCCCGGCCCTTAAACCCGGGCCCCGGGGTTGAAGGCCTTTTTTCGTTGATTTCCCGGGGCCCACTGGTGGGGCCTGGGCTCGTTTAAAAGTGTAAAGGGTTTTTGGGGGCCCGCCCCACCCGTGCCCGCAATAAGTCAATCGCCAAAGAACTGCCGGGGCTACTCCAACCCCTTGCCCGGGCCCAGCTGTTTCCCTTGGGGAAACCCTTTGCCCTGGAAATTCTAAATGACTTCGCCTTGAAGGTAATACGGTCATTTGGGTGGTCACTGACCGTTTTTCCAAAAAAGGGGTCATTTTGTTCCCCTTTTGGGGGGCCCTTTCCCTTTTGCGGGCCCCGGTCGCCCCAAAATTTTTTTTTAAAAACATCTTTCCGTCTGCCCTGGACTCCCCTTACAAGTCTCGGACCCCGGGGGGTCCAGTTTGTCTCGAGATTTTTGGGGAGGCCTTTGCTCGTACTGCAAATGGGGAAGGATTATCCTTTTGCGTACCACCCCAAAAAATCCCAAAGGGCCCAAGTGGAAAAGGTTTTAATCCGGTCCCAGGGATTATCTCCGGGTACTTCACTTTTGCCCGGGAAGTACTGGTCCCGTCTACTACCCTTGGGGGGGAATTTTCGTATAATTTCCCCGGGAAATTGATTTCCCCTGGGGGAAACCCCCCCCCTCCCTTGTCTTTTGGGCGGGATTTCCCCCCCCACCCCTTCGACTTTCCCCCCTGCCTTTCTCCCATGGGCCCTGTGTGGACAGTTTGGGCCGTTTACCCATCCCCTGTCTGGAGGGGGGACGCGCCGTCCCTGCTTAAAGGGCCCCCGGGCCCTATGAAGAAACCCAAGCGGAAAAAAAAGAAGGAAAACCCCCCCTTTTTGTCCCGGGGGATAAGGTATGGGTGTCGCCAAATATATCCAAATTTTTAAAAACCCCGTTTAAAAACTGGGTCCCCCTTTTTTTAGGTCCCTTTGAAGTCCCGAGGCGCAAATTTAAACCTGTGGCCCCACAAGCTCCCGGGTCCCCCCGAAAAATGCGCATTTCCCCAAAATCCTTCCCCTGTCTCCCTCTGGAAACCGGGACCCCTAAACCCCTTTCCCCTGGGCCTTGGGGTTCCCCCCTCTACCTTTGTGATTCACCCCCAAAAATTTTTCTGCTTTTCAAAAATATTTTGGCCCCCTAAGCCGGGTTTGGGGGGGGGACGATTTTTTTTTTGGTTTACTGGAAGGAGTTTGGGGCCCGAGGAAAGGTCGTGGGAGCCGGGGAAAACCATCCTGGATAGGGGGGCTTTGTTAAGTTTATGGGGCCAGGGAAAAAGGGGGAGGCCTTTGGGGGGGGTTTCTGTTACGGGTGGTTCCCTGCGACCCTCGTTGGGTTGCGGCACACCCGGAATGGCCCCAGGGACCTTCCTGCTGCGGCCGGGTTTCCGCGGGCCCCACGGGTGGGCCGCGGGAAAACCCCGGCAGTCTGGGGGGACTTACCCCGTCCCAAGTCCTGGTCCCGTCCTGGGCAGCCTTTCTGCCGGGGCCCGGGTGCCCCGCGCGCCCTTGAGGCACGCCCCGGCACTGCTGGGAGATTTAAGGGACAGTGGGGCCGGTGTTTGGTTTTTACCCGGGAAAAGGACCCTATTTAAGTGCCCCTTCCCCCGAACCCCTTTTCCGGGAAACGATAGTGCCCTTTTGCCCGGAGAGGAAGCGTTCCCAAAAAAGGGCTTTGCCCTTTTTTTGTTAAAACCGTTTCCCCTTTGGCCCCCGTCCCTTGACCACGAACCATTGGGTGCCGGGCCCCGACCTTTGCCTGTCCCCCGGGTACGAGCCTGCTTCAAAGATTTTGTACCCCGCAAACACCTCGGCTGACCGCAAGCAAGTCCCGTCAGGGGTAAACGACCCGGGTTTGTAATCGCCGCCAAAACAAGCCATCCCGCTTTGCGGGCGGGCTCTGGTGAAAAAGGACCTACTTAGATTCTGCTCCCTGGGGGGGCTTTTCGTCATCGCTTGTGGTGGTCCGAGGATCCCCCTAAACCCCATCCGTTAAAAGAAATGATAGAAAAGCAAATGCGAAAGAAAAATAGAAAAGTGGAGATGGGGAAGATGTGGAAAAACCCTTTTGGGTGGAAATCAAGGAAGGGTTAAAATTATAAAAAAAATTTTTTTTTGGTTTTTGTAATCTTTTAAACATAAATAAGATGGGTTGGACATTTAACAGATGGAGGGGAGCACAGGTGGTCCCGGGCGTGATAATGGGCAACTTCACTTACCCAAACATTGACTGAGGTCAGTTTTCTGCTTCAACTGCAAAGCGAAGGAAGATTTCCCCAACCTTTTTACAAAAAAATTGTAATTTAGCTGTTTGTGGAAGTTTTCCCCTGGGAAATTTATGGCTGTGTTGGATCTGGTAATTTCTAACAACGCAGAACTTGGAGCGGTCACAATATAGTTATTTTTAACCTAAACTGTGAAAAACAATCACTGGTCAGGAGGGCAAAAAAATTTAGTTTTAAAAAGGCCAATTTCCCCTTATTGAGGGCTGCATTACAGGATATAGACTGGGGGAAATGTATTGCAAAATGTATTCCTATGCACTCACCGGCCACTTTATTAGGTACACCTGTCCAACTGCTCGTTAACACTTAATTTCTAATCAGCCAATCACATGGCGGCAACTCAGTGCATATAGGCATGTAGACATGGCCAAGACAATCTCCTGCAGTTCAAACCGAGCATCAGTATGGGAAGAAAGGTGATTTGAGTGCCTTTGAACGTGGCATGGTTGTTGGTTCCAGAAGGGCGGTCTGAGTATTTTGAAACTGCTGATTCCCCTTTGGGATTTTCACGCACAACCATCTCTAGGGTTTACAGAGAATGGTCCGAAAAAGAAAAAACAATCCAGTGAGCGGCAGCCCTGTGGGCGGAAATGCCTTGTTGATCCCAGAGGTCAAAGGAGAA
Organism: Phyllomedusa bahiana; assembly: GCA_025379985.1. NCBI lineage: Eukaryota > Metazoa > Chordata > Amphibia > Anura > Hylidae > Phyllomedusa > Phyllomedusa bahiana. Next base: position 7,986 of record JAODAL010066350.1, on the reverse strand, counting down.
TACGCAGACTCGTTCGAGCTGATAGAAAGGCAACAGTGACTAAAATTTAGCCACCCGTTACAACCAAGGTAGGCAGAAGAGAATCTCTGAACGCACAGTACGGCGAACTTTGAGGCAGATGGGCTACAGCAGCAGAAGACCACACCGGGGTGCCACCCCTTTCAGCTAAGAACAGGAAACTGAGGGTCCAATTTGCCCAAGCTCATCGAAATTGGACAGTAGAAGATTGGAAAAAAACGTTGCCTGGTCTGATGAGTCTCGATTTCTGCTGTGACATTCGGATGGTAGGGTCAAATTGGCGTCAACAACATGAAAGCATGGATCCATCCTGCCTTGTATCAAACGGTTCAGGCTGGTGGTGGTGGTGTCATGGTGTGGGGAATATTTTTTGGCACTCTTTGGGCCCCTTGATACCAATTGAGCATCGTTGCAACACCTTGTGGAATCTATGCACGAAGAATTGAGGCAGTTCTGAAGGCAAAAGGGGGTCCAACCCGTTACTAGCATGGTGTACCTAATAAAGTGGCCGGTGAGTGTATACCTTCTGGTAAAAGGCCAATAAATAATAAAAAAGGACATTTAGAAAATATAAGTCAGAGGGGTCAGCATTAGCCTTTGAATAGCCTGCCTGAGGAACTGGTCACAGCAATAACAGGTGAGGGTTTCAATAAAGGCTTAGATAACTACTTACTCCTAAATAATATTAATACTTATGTAGCTGTATAAAACGTCTAGATCCAGTCTGGTGTCAATTTTTGAAACATAAATTAAATATTCCTTAAGGGCAGATTGGTTATTGCCGTATGGATATCAAGTCTTTCAGTACTATGTATTCCAGTAGGGGAAACAAAGCTTAAACATTCCATATCCCCCTAAGTGACTACTCTTATCTCAAAACGCTCTTAAGTCAAGACACTCTTAAGTCAAGGTACCACTGTATTACAAATGTATATACATAAGGCTATATAAAGGGTGCCAGTTATTATTATTATTATTAATATTTATTTTAAAGCGCTATTGATTTCCCGGGCGCTGTACATTCGAGGGGGTTACATACATTACATAAGTCAAACGAGTACAGTGATAAGGGATAATGACAATTGGCACGACAGAGGGAGAGAGGACCCTACCCGCAAGGGCTTACAATCTACAAGGAGGGGGAAAGAGACAGGAGGTGAGGGGCAGACATGTCTGTGGAGGAAGTAGTGACAAGTTTAGTGAAGGTTATAGGCAAGCGGGGGCGTAACTACGGGGTAGCAGGGGGTAGCAGTTGCTACGGGGCCCCTGCGTTTAGGGGGGCCCGGGGCAGCTGCTACTGCGTCCGCTACCCGGTTTAATGCCGCTCCTGGGGCCCGCCGGCAGTGAACTTAACAGTTCACTGCGGCGGGCGGGGAGCTGCGGGGCCCAGGCATACTCCCTCTGAACGCCTGGGCCCCCCCGGGCCCCGAGCGTTCAGAGGCAGCGCTGCTCGGTAGTAGCAGGACGGAGCGCCGATCGCTCCGCTTGTTACTTCCCCTTCCCGGCCCTCTGTGGTCACGTAGGCGCGCGGCGGTGACGTACATCACCGCGCCGCCCGCGCTGAGCGCGAGGCTGCAGGGAGAGCAGCAGAGCGGAGCGAGCGGTGCTTTCGGGGGGAGCGTGGACCGAGGTGAGTAAGTTTTTTCTTATTTTATCTACCCATATCCCTGCCTTAGCCCCCCATATGCCTGCCATAGCCCCCCATATCCCTGCCTATAGCCCCCATATGCCTGCCTATAGCCCCCAAATGCCCGCCTATACCCCCCCGTATCCCTGCCAATACCCCCATATGCCTGCCTTTTTCCCCCCATATGCCTGCCTATAGCCCCCCCATATGCTCCCTATACCCCCCCATGATGCTGCCTATAGCCCCCATATGCCTGCCTATAGCCCCCCTTATGCTGCCTATAGCCCCAATATGCCTGCTATAGCTCCCATATGCTCCCTGCCTATACACCCCCCCTATATCCCTGCCTGCCTATAGGCCCCCTATATGCCTGCCTGCCTATACAGCCCCCTATCTGCCGGGCTTGCCTGCCTATACAGCCCCCTATTGCCTGCCTGCCTGCCATACGCCCCCTATATGCCTGCCTGCCTCTACAGCCCCCTATATGCCTGCCTGCCTATACAGCCCCCATATGCCTGCCTGTACAGCCCCCTTCTGCCTGCCTCTACACCCCTATATGCCTGCCGTATACCCCCACAAGCCTGCCTGTATACCCCCACAAGCCTGCCGGTCTACTTATATGGGGGCACTTTAGCTACCTAAACCCAAAACCTATATGGCCCTATAGCTCACCTAACCCCTGTCTACCTGTATGGCCCCCTATAGCTACCTAAACCCTGCCTGCCTATATGGGAAACTCTATGGCTACCTAAACCTTGCCTATTTGGGGCCCCATTTATCCTATCTAAGCCCTGCCTGCCTAAATGGACCCATATAGCCAGGGGGGTAGGGGGCATGGAAAAGTCAGGATTCTAAGATATTTTTTGTCTAAATCTGCAGGGACAAGTGGTCGGGAGATGTCATCAAGATGGCGGACTGGACCGGAAAGCAGAACAAAAGAGAAAGTCAACGACTGGTCAGAGAAACGTCACCTGTGAGTCACAAGATGTAACTGCACTGTAAACACTTATAGTCTGCACAGGCTGTGTACACTGCTGTCTACCACTTTTATGGTATGTATGGTGGTTTATATACAGTCTGCAGAGCCTGTGTTTCACTGCTGTCTACCACTATATGGTTACTGTAAGGAGGTAATATACAGTTTGCAGACCCTGTGTACATTGGTGTCTACCCCTTATATGGTCACTGTATGGGGCTAATATACAGTCTGCAGAGCCTGTGTACACTGGTGTCTACCATAATATGGTATGTATGGTGGTTTTATACAGTCTGCAGAGCCTGTGTACACTAGTATATACCACTTTATGGTCACTATATTATTATATATTATTATTATTAGACAGTATTGGTCTTTGGGTACTGATCAGTAATAGTGTAGGGTTATTATTCAGTCCAGATGTGGTGGTAATTTGTGGTCGTGTTCTGGTGGTTAATCAGGTGCTTATGTAATGCGTTATTTGGGAATGTTGGTTTGGTATAGTGGATTTTTTTTGGTAGCAGTATGATGGTGATATGTATGGTGAGGTATTTGCCCCTTGTATTATCTACATTATCTAACAGCATGTCCTGGTACATGGTCGTGGTCAGGGAGGGGGGGGGCCTCATCCAAAAGGTTGCTGTGGGGCCCGGGCTTCTCTAGTTACGCCCCTGTAGGCAAGTCTTACATATGATACACTATGCGGCTTACAACCAATATATGCCTTTACTATTCGATTGGCACTCAGCACATTTTAAGTCTCCAACAGAAAATACTGGCACCCTTTGCTCAAATAGCAAACATGAGGTAAGAGTTAGAGAGGAACAGGTCATAAACAGCAGTGAATTTGTTACAGACAGATTGGGAGTTCCAGAGCACACATTTAAAAGGGGCAGGAAAAGAAGTACACTGAATACTATGCAGATTAGCAGGGTTTCGATGGGAGGCCGAAGATGAGGTGGGAAGTAGCAGCACATCTTGCAGCTGTTAATAGGCAGAGCAATAAGCTATAGTGCTGCCCCCTTCGAGATGCTGCAGGCTGTCATCTGGGGCAAGATGCTAAACTTGCATCTTTGTATATGTGGTGCTGTGTATGTATATGATGAATAACTGTTGGCCAAATCGATACAAATTGTATTCATGTGTACACAGAGATGGAGAGACAATATGGAAAACCATCTCTGTAATAGGGGAACGTAAAAACATTGAAAATTGAAGGCAACAACAAAAAAAAACACTTGGTCCATCTAGTTTACCTTTATATGTTCATCTTTGCATTTTTATTTCTTCTTCTTGAAAATATTCAAATGATAAGTAAATGCATATGTATATTTTCTCTTATCCTGGTTTAGTATGGTTTTTTAGCACTCTTTAGGGAACACATGCTATTTATTGGAAGTAATTACCTTCAAAATATTAATAAATGTATAATAAATTACTGTGCACTGATGTGTATTTTAGGAAGTAGCTGATGGCCACACTCAATGTGCAATATGTTTATGGCACTGGAAATATTTAAAGGTCAAGTTGCATTTGAGATTCATTAATCATCTCTCTGTTCTGCCTCATCTAGGTCCATACAGGCATACATTGTTCCATCATAATATGATGAAAAACATCTGGAAATGTTGAAGTGCTTTAATGAAGGATCGATTTTATGTTAAGGAAAATAGTTCAGTGCAGTGGATGCCAAACTGCCCATGGTTATTCAGTACAGGTCACATCACGATGCCGACATAGTGAACACATTAGTCTTCATACTGACTTTTCAACTTGATAAATATAGAGACTAATGTTATATTATGTGCAAAGAGACATAACTTTGCTGAACTTGCACACACACATATATATATATTATATATATATATATATATATATATATATATATATAATCACTTTATTTCAGGAGACTGACCCAATAGTAAAGAAGTTAAAGGGATATTCTACTTTTAAAAATGTAGATTATAAGAACAATGATAGTGTGTTAGATACACCTTGTGATTTCTTCCTCTCTCCTGACTGCTGACATATTGTTCAAGGACTGCAGCTCCAACACAATAACTCTGTATGGGCATCCTCTCTAATATCCAATTGTAAAACACATTAATAAGGGGGCCCCTAAAAAAGGGTTCTTGCTTTGGAGACTATTTTAGATGTTAAAAAATTTCCCTTGACAAAACTGAGTAAAAATGGGACAGTATTACGGGGCTGCCCATTACTGGTGGTTTTTCATTTCAAAAAAATTGCTCAGTCCCGTCCTCGAGTATGGCAGGCCACCCAAAATTAGGTGCACTATAAAGCGCATTGGCACTTTGTAATGCACCTAAGATGCGGGTGCATTGTTGACTTTAGTACATTTATGAATTTAGTACGGCAAACCAAAAACCATTATGCTGTGAAACAGGTAAAACCGAATTTAAAATGTTTTACCCGAGCCTAAAATTGTCGTTTTGTAGAAGTAAGCCAAATCATGACCCGCATAGGCCCCGTAATTCAGGGTTCAAAGCTCCCAAATGCAAAATAAAATTTTATCGTTTGGGCCCAAAAATCAAAACTTTTCGCCCAAAGTCTTTATCTGTTGAGATCCCCAACAATCATCTGTAACCTGATAGTAAGTGTTACATTTTCCTGTACCTACCACAAGAGAAATTAACCATTGCACATTTCCCTCTCAAATCAATGAGCTGCTGGAATACGGTAAGATGGCCCCCCACTCTATATAACCACTCTATACTCTAGCTAGGAGATGAACAAAGAACCCACTTCTATTAACATGGAATACCCTAGTAGGGTCTATAAAAATGGATTTTGTCAAATGAAGAGAACCTGGCCAACACAGGAGATAGAAATCAGAAGATCCAGCAGATTCTGGTGGAACTATCCTGCAATTAGATCCATACAGAAGATATAACATGGATGGAGCATTACGAGGTTACACTTTTTCCTTAAGGGATTTAGGGTTATTAATTCATGGCTGAAAGGATGATTGAACCCTTTCCTTCATGCTGAAATAAATGTATGTCATGAAATGCCTAAAGCTATGGCACCAAGCTTACCTGATTGGGCGAGAAAAAAAAACCCCCATTGGCAGTAATCCGGGCAACTGCCTTTTCAGTACAGTCAGTGCCCTGCTGATGAGAGAGGGAGGATCATTGTTGGACCTCCCTCTCTTCCTAGGACTGCACTCACTGGGAAGCGCCATTTAATGACGCACCAGAAGCCCGATCTGTCGAAGAATGGCTTTTGGTGGGAAGTCAGAATTTGATACAAAAGTCCCCCCCAAAAACCCACCTTTTGGGGCCCCAAAAATGAGAAGACCCCACCTTCGCATTGTCACTGCTGCTTCTTCCTGGGTTGTTTTTGGAGGGGAGGGGTGACAGACTAAAATGAAAAGGGTTAAAAAAAGAATTACTGCTTCTTCTCTAGAGGGTGCCACCTTATGCACCTCCCACTGGTGCTTTGAGAGAAATACGGCCCTGCATGGGTGCCTGAAAATGAGTGACTAAAGGCACCTGCTGAGAAAGGACTCCCTCTGTCAACCCACTGTCTCCTTGTGAATACTTAATCATAGAAGCAATAAAGTAACCACAGGTGTAACGTGCTGCATTCCAAAATACATACTATTTTAGTTTTTCTATCAACGAAGCATAGTTTTTGCAGGATTATCATTGCTACTATTTTGGGGTTCATATCACTTTTTAATCCCAATTTAATCAATTTCTTTGGAAAGCAGGAAGAACAGAAAACAGCAATTTTGTCCTTTTTTTTTCTTTTTTCAATACGGAGAACTATAACATTACAACTTTATTCTGTGGTTCTGTACAATTACATCTATACCAGCTTTATATAGTTTTTATTTTATGTTTTAACCCCTTAAGGACGCAAACAGTTTTCAGCTCCCTGACAGAGCCCCATTTGAAATCTGACATGTGTCACTTTATGTGAGAATAACGTCTTGACACTTTTACCTATCCATGTGATTCAGAGACTGTTTTCTCATACAATTTGCTTTAAGATAGTAAGACATTTGGGTCCATAGAATCCTTGTTTATTTGTGAAAAAATATTAAAATATCGTGAATATTTTGAAAAACTTGCCATTTTCAAAGTTCAAAAAATGTCTGTGTACAAGACAAATATCTATTCCACAAACAGTAGTTCATAACTGGTATCTGCCATATGCCTACTGGAGGTTGGCATAATTTTTTAAATGTATTTTTATTTTTTGTGACATTAGGGGCTTAATTTTTTAGTAATTTTTTTACATTTTCAAGAAAATTTGCAACATAGATTTTTTTAGGGAGCAGCATTCCCATAAATGACTCCATATAAGAAACTAAACCCCTTAAACTATTCAAAACAACATTTAGGGAGTTTATTACCCCCCTTTGGTTAAAGCAAAAGGGGGGTGCAACTTTAAAATTAGCATTTTTTTTTGGGGAATTTTAAATTTTTTTTAATTATTCACTGGGAAAAGGTAGATGTGCCAGGGGAAATGCAAATTAAAAACCATTCCCTAAAATTTTGCATTTTTTGAGATATTCCTTTTTTGGCCCTAGTGCGCTATTTGGTTTCAAAAACCCAAACACAGAATAGGGAGGGGCAACTGGATTTTGGGTCTCAAAAAAATGCATACTTTTTTTTTGTTTTTATCTTTTTTCGGGGTGATGATCGTTTGTAAAGGGGAAAAGGTTGGTGTACATGTTTTTATTTTATTTTTTGTGCACTTTTTTTTGCACTTTTTCACTTTCTCCCATAGGGGACTTATATCAGTGGTCTTCAGATCACTGTTACACTGGAGAAGAGTACACAGCATGACTTTCATCCAGGGAATCTTTCTCAGGTAAGCCACCAGTGATGGAGACAGCGGAAGCTCTGACTTACCCTTAGCTGCCGCGATCACAATTGATTGGGACCACTAAAAGGTTATTCTCCCCTTCCAACCACCAGAGTAATCTCCATTTGGGGCTGATACAGCAGGATGTCAGCTGTAGTGTACAGCTGGTTTCCCACAGCAACCGTGTGAACTCTGTTTTAAAGTTCGCACGATCACTAGGACATAAACTTACGTCCATTTGCGTTAACCCTTACAGACCTTGGACATAAGCTTACATCCCAAATTCAGAAAGGGGGGAATACTTCTGTGCAAAATAAAACTGTTTTTATATTGTTACATTCCAAGATTCATAACATTAAAAAAATGTTATTGATGGAATCAATATGGAAAGCTGGGGGTCGTATTTTTAATGGTACCATTTTAGGGCACATATGATTTTCTGTGCACTTTTTATTTCTTTGCTTGTGGAGTCGATGAATAGAAAACTGTGTTTGATATATTATGATCATTAAAAAAGTTTGCTTTTTAT
>JAODAL010066349.1:0-17802 GCA_025379985.1 Phyllomedusa bahiana | reverse complement strand
AAAAAAACCCCAGTTTTTTAAAAAGGGCACATACAATAAATTTTTCCTGCCCATTTGTGAGTGCAATTTTACCCAAAGGGGTTTTACCCAAGCTCTTAGTGGGTTCTTTTGAGTCAAATACAGGATGTGTATTTATCATATACAGATATCTTCATAAAAACAGCCCTGTAAAATTTTAGAACAAACAGAAAAGTCAGACAGAGAGGTGGCAGGCTCTTCACCTCCCGAGTGGCGGGTGGCACAAACATTTCTGGAGTAGGCGCAAGTCGCAGCACAGCAAGGGGACGTTGCAGCAGGGGTCACTCGGTGAGGCCAGAACTGCCACTGTCATCTAGCGGCCGTGTGTTTTTCTCAACCCAAGGGTTCTTGATTGGTTGACTAGGTCATCCACTTCCTCCCAGATGACATCTGACAACCCCTCGTCAAGAGTCGGTGGGAACGTCAGACACAACCCTTAGTTGGCATGGCCCAGGAGGGGGTCAGCGGCCCTCACCTGCCCTCAACCCGCCTCTGTCCCACCCGGGTTTTCCCTCAGCCAAGATCTACTATGTGTCTGGGCTCAGCGCCACTATATGCGGGATAACAATTTGAGGAGGGCATTTCAGCAGCTACTTGGCAGCGAAGAAATGGGCCATTATCCCCTGCTTCTTGCAGTAGGCGCCAAAGTATAGATTGGAGAGTGGCATGGGAGGGTCATTTTTTGTGAGGGTTCAGCCTCTGCATACCAAGACCGGTGATATGGACAGCAGTGACGATGAAACACAAATTGATGAGATGTAGCCGACCGCATTTGGGGAGCCGGGTTGAAGCAAGGGCTCATCATCGTCAGGAGAAGAGGGCATCAGTTTTGCACGTCAGACAGCGCGCAGTCCAGAAATGGGTTAGGTTGTGTGGCCGTGAGTCAGCAGGTTAGCTGCAGTGTGAGGTCGGGAGCCAAGCGGCCACGGGGTAGAAAACCCGCTTTGCAGGTCCAAGAAAGTAGCCGCACAGGGGCTCAGCGAGGCAGCGGTGGCAGTAGTCACTCAGTGCGGAGCGTTGGCAGTAAAATCAGATACCCGGCGGTGTGGCATTCTTTTCTAAGACACCGGAGGAGCCAAATATGGGTAATATGTAGAATCGGGGCAGAAAGTGAAGCGTGGCCAGGGAGCTAACGTTGGCACCACGGCCCTGCGTCAACACAAGCAGCCCTCACCATCCGGTGGCCGGGAAAAACATGGCTCGTTTTGTGGTGGTCCACCTGCCGCCGCGCAACAGCAGCAGCAGTAGCGCCCAGTGGCACGCAACCCTTTGCACCCAAATCAAGACTCCACCACCTCTGAGAAGGGGCTTTTTCTCTTTGAATCATCTCCCGTCCCGATGCTCCTGCCCCTGCAACCCATGCGCCAGCAGTCTCAACGGGGCGTTGAAAAAGAGAAAAACATTTTTCACGTCCAACCACCTAAGGTGCAAAAGCTGACCGTCTCTTGCCCCAAGTTGTTTGGTACGCGTCCCCCCTTTTTCCAAATGGTGGATTCTGCACCTTTTCAGGAAAAAGGTTTGTCCCGACCCAAATGGAGATTTCCAACCCAAAATTTTCTTTTCCAAAAAGGGCAGTACCGCACTTCAAAATTTTAAAGAACAGAAGGTGGGCCTTTGACTATGGGTTTTTTCCAAGGTCCCGGGGAACGGCATCTGGAGCTGTAACTACAGTCCGGGCCAGTACTTTCCTGAGCCCACGGTGAATGGCTTCCCCCCCGGGCACACCAAAATTTGGGACAAGACCCGTTTTTCCCCTCCACTTGTCAAACTGGGGCCCTGCCCCAAATGTCCGCCCCCCCTCCTCCTCCTCCACCACCCTCCCCCTCCACAAGTGTCCCCCCATATACCACGTGGTAGGGCACAGCGGTGCAGCGTTCTCACCTAAAAAAAAAATGTTTCAGCAGAAACCCAAAAATAGTTTAATTAGGGGAGTGCACCCCTTAAAGACCGGGATCAAGGTTTTAAAAAAAGTACCAAAAAAAGGGAAAAAAGGCAGCACTTCAAAATCAAAAAATTTATTTTACCCAACACAGCAACGTTTGGGTTTCTAAACAAAACCCTTTCCCCAAGCAAGCAAAAAGTGACCTAAGTGGAAAAATAGTGCAAAAATACAGTGAATACAAGAAATACAATCATATGTGAAACAGAAAAGACATAAAAAAAGTTGTCAAAAATGGAAAATAGTAACATCGGGGGTTCCAATACTTTTCTCAGTGATCTTATCAAAATATTCATATTATTCATGTTACCCATTTAAAAACAATGGATGTTGTGATAAAATGAAATAAATACCCCCGCGGGGAAATAATAAAATAAACATACGTAATTTTGACTCGTGCTTATAGCTGGAATCTTAGCGAGCGGTGCGAATCCCGGGTCCCTGGATTCCAAGGGCAGCGTGACTTCCCCGACGGCCCTGCGCAAAAGCGTCCAGAAAAACCCCAAACTTCAGGGGCCGGGCCCCAAATGGGCATGGTTTCCTTTCGCTCTACCACAGATAGAACACAGCAAGAGCTCTAACCAATAAACCACAAAAAGTATTAATTTTAAGCAAAGAACGCTAAATGGTCCCAAAAAAGGCAATTAAATAAACCCCGGTTTGGTGGGAAAAAGCCACCATCCACGGACACGACACAAAAAGGCAAAGGCTATTCATGCGAAACCCCCGGGGGCAGAATACAGGACATAGATGATTTTTTTGTAATTTGGGGGGGCTCGCAACTGAACTTGAGGAATTTTTGATTTTTTGAATAAAATGGATCCTGATATCAATTTTTCAATATGTTTCACAAACAAATGTCCAATTGTTGGACACTAGGGTGTGGAAAAATGGCAATAAAATTTATCATTTGATCTTTTTGTAAAAGAAACAGATCGAAATAATCTATTCATTTTAATAGTTTTCATCCCGCCCCATGATAGAATCTTTCCCTTTTTCAGTCAGTTTCTTAGGGGTCAAAAATAGTGGATGCCCCCGGAAAATCTGGAGAATAGACTAAATAAAAGTATCTTTGAAGTTTAAGAAAACGTGGGTAATCCTGAAGGATTATTTCTTCCAGCGGCATAAGGTAGATGGTTTGGTTTATGATCATCTTTGGTTACAGGCAAGGAAAAGAATAGTACAATTCCGCGTATAACCTTTGTCTCTACCTATACACAGGTGTCTAAACAAATTAAAAATATCATTAAAATGAATGGCATTTATTGAGAACCAATTTTCCGAATATACCTGAATTTTCAGTTCCACCTAGAATGGCATATAGGAGGAATAAAAATTTAAAAGATATCTTGGTATCAGCAGATATTAAGAAGGAAGCTGTTATTACACAAACAGTGTTGAGACCACAGAAATTAGGTTGTTTTCCTTGTCTTAATTGCTCTTGCTGTAAGAATTTGATTAGGAGTGACACATTTGTACATCCCCACACGAAACGATCTTATAAAATACATCATTTTTTAACATGCCGTAGTCGTTACGTGGTTTATGTACTTATCTGCCCATGTGGGAATTTATATGTTGGTGAAACATAACAAGAATGCAGAATTCGTATCAATAAACATAAATCTACAATTCGTACTAGGAAAATTGATCTCCCAGTTCCTAAACATTTTTTGGAGGCTAATCATAAGGTTGATGATTTGAAGTTTATGATTCTTGATCATGTTCCCATTAATAGGCGTGGTGGGGATAGGGTTTTGTCTTTAAAACGGAAAGAATTACAGTGGATACATAAATTAGAGACATTATTTCCGAATGGTATGAATTTGGATTTTTTAAAATATATCCTCAAATGTGCGTTAAGGTGTAAATTTTCCCGTTACTGGTCCATAAAGAAACTTTTCGTAGTAGGTAGCACAGACAGTGCTAGTCATTGTTTTTATTTTTATTTGTATTATTATTTTTATTAATTCTTTTTTCTTTATTTTCTAGATTTAAAGATTGTGTCATCTTGGAATTGCTACTGGACATCTTGCCGGGCGGCCTTTATATCCCGATGTTTTCCCTTGGATATTGAGCCCTTTCGTTTTGGAAACTATGTTTGTGCGCATCTGCCTTAGGTTTTTCATATTGATTTACTTTACTCTAGCATTGGTCTTTGGGTTAATTATAATGAAGCGATGTCTTTTTGATTGCGCCCCCGTGATATGGGTTTTTGCCCTGTGGTGGTTACGGGTCCGCGGACAGCTTATCTTGCGGGTCGGGTAACTGTTATTTCTATTGCCCTCCGGGATTCTAGCATGAATATGGCATTTTGCCTTGTTTGTGTCGGGTCCTGTGGGATGGTGGGCTTTTCAAGATTCCGGGGTTCTATTTCCTATATTGTCCAATTTTTTGACCTATTTTAGCTTTGGTTATTATGCATTATGAAATATTATGACTAGTATTAATGTGGTTATATTGAGTTTAGATGCTATTTGCTGTTTTCTATCTGTAGGATAGACGCGAAAGGTACTGCAAATGCGCAAGTCTTGGTTGCCGGACCCTGACAGTTATGTCTCGGGTTCTGGACGATGTTTGCGCAGGAGCCGATGCAGGAAGTCACGCATTTGCGATCTTGGAATTTCAGGGATCGCCGGGGATTCGCGCAGCTCGTCTACGATGTACAAGACTAGTAGCAGGAGTCATTAATTACTGTATGGTATTATTAATTCTTCAACGCAGGGGTATTATATATCACGTTTATCACAATCATCACATTTGTATTGTCACTTGTGGTATAACATGGAAATAATTATGAATTTTTGATAAGTTCACCGTGAGAATTGTATTGGAAAACGCACCCTGATGTACTATTTCTACTATTTATTGACAAACTTGATTTATGTCATTACTCGTTTCAAATTATGATTGTATGTCATTTTGTATGTTCACTGCTATTTGGGCACTATTATTTTCCACTAGAGGGTCACTGTTTTTGCTAGTGCTTGAGAAGGTTCTGTTTTGAACCGAAAAACGTTGCATGCTGTTGGGTAAATAAATTGTTTGATTTTGATTAGTGCTGCCTTTTTTCATTTTTTAGTTGTCTTTTGATAAGACCTTGATCCAGGTCTATCCGGCCACGTGACAATCCTAATATATCTATTATAGTTGCTCGCTGAATACTATTTTGTTTTTTTGGAAGTATCCATAACTCGGCCTTCTCCCCCTCCCCACAGCAGCCCCCCCTGCATCTCCACACCTCTTTTCTATTTTTTTTCTTTTGTGATTTCTCAAACGCGGGCGCGCGCCGCTCTCTCTCGCTCGCGCGCGTTCTACACCAAACGTTTTTTTCCGTTACTCTGAGGAAATGTGGGACGGGATTTTACAGGTCATCAATGGAGTCGCTACTTTCCTATGTACTCACTTCATTGTTTAAACTTCTAAGAGACATATGGGAATTCTGATAATACCGCAGGTTGGGTGTCTATTCGGCATGCCTAACATTTATTGTCTTTCTGTTTACATTCTTTAAGGCCAATCGTTGATTAACAATGAGGGTTGCGTCACGATCTTGTAACCGCTGTTTATTTTCATATTTTTGTGGAAATTTGGTCAATCGGGTTTGTCCAATTCTATAACAATTTTGTCGGGTCGTTAATAATTTTGAATAGGAGTTTTTTACAAATAGAATTTATAATATCATACCTGATAACTAAAGGAAATTAGAAGGGACTTAGTTATCTCTACTTAATAGAAGAGGATTTCAGAAATACATGAAGGATTTACAGTCAGCACTCACAGATGTTTAGTTTATTTGGAAGCAATAAAAGACAAAGAGTGGCATCGGGGACTAGTGTAGGTTTTTAAAAATGGAAATGTCTTTAATTGGCAGAGCAGGGGTCTGTGCTCGTACACAAGATTTAAAAGTAGGGTTCAGTCCAAAAAAGGAAAATTCCAACTTTTCTTCTCCTCAGATGTTGAAAGGTACAGGGATACTTCCATCTTTTTTTATGATGCGAAACACCTGTCCTAGACGATCACATGGAGTCGAGGGGGAAGGAAAACTTATAACCGCAGAGACAAGAAAGTAAAACAGATATTTCTCACGGAAGATACGTCTTCAGTCAGCTGAAAGAATCAATACCAGAGGTTTAGTTTGGTAAATATTTTCTTATTCGTATGTCAAAAGTCTTTATGTGTGGGAGCACTGTACTTCAAGTGACATTGGAATAGGTGTCATCGTTTTGGTCCATGTTGAAATTGTTAATTGCTTCACCAGATTGTGGAATTAGATGTCTGTATGGGGGGAGTTGTTTTTTGTCTTTTGTCGGTAAGATTAAGCTTAACATTGTTTTTTGATGTTTTTGAATTTACTCTTTGATTAACAAGTACTCAATCTGTGGATCCAAAGATAAAGCGCACTTATCAAATGTGCCTGTCTTCTGAATCCTCGTACGGTTTAGTAAAGGTAGTAACTTTGTTCCATACACTACAATCCGGTGGTTTCAATCATTTGTAACAACAGTGTAAAAAACAAATATATATGTATTATATGGAAAGGCTTATGAACCGCAAAGTTATACATGGTAATCTCTAGTTAGGTTAAGGAAGAAGGGCTCCATTGAAACATTGTCAATAATTAAAACACTAATCATTAAACCTGCTGACAAGGGGGGGAAGCCCTGTTCTAATGGACACATCTCTGTCTCATCAGTGTGATAAACACCGAAAATTAAATGCATGATCAGGTTTTTGCTATGGCTTAATTGGTGATCCTCCCACTCCCCAATCTTTTAGGAAAATTTAAAAGATATTGTAGGACTACTGCATATTTGAGGCGCATGCATTATTGATAAAGATTTTGAAAGAATTTCTTGTTGGAAAAATAAAATCACCATCTACCTCTAATATACGGTGATCTCCTAAAATTCACTTGTACTTTAATTAATCCACGGCCAGGAACTCCATTGTTTCGGGGAGGGGGTCAATTTTTTGGCCCCATTAGCCTTCCTTTTTGGATAAAGTTTATTGTAGAGGCAAAGTGATGTTGTTAATATGAAAAATCCTAATGTAAGGGTATTCTACAGAATTTTTCTCAGAATTAAATGAATACAGTCGAGTGGTATATCAATGATGCTGTTTTTCTAGGTATCAGTTGATGTTATCTAATTTGTAAACGTTCCATTTGATCATGAGAGATGGTATTGCCGTTGTTATAGAAAATTTTTGGATACCTAGAATTCTCTAGGGAATTTATGGAGCTTTTTGTTAGGATGTCACTTAATTTTTTTATTAGAAGAGTAATTATTTTGCATTACCATGAAATTTTTTTTTAAACAACTGGAGAGGCACCGCCACCTCACCCCACACCATGGGATCAATGCAGCACCCTCTTTTGCGAATCAATGTTCATGGCTGGCACATGGAGGAGGAGCTACATCTATGTATCCCAACATCGAATAACATCGTTAGATGGTGGTATGGTACTATTAGATGATGTTTTTGTAAGTTTGGAGGGGCTCTGCAAATGAACGTGAGGGATATTTTTTGATTTTTTGAATAAGAAATGGATCCTGATATCTAAAGGTTTACGATGATGTCTTCACAATACTTATGTTCCCAATTTACTTGGTACACTAGGGGTGGAAAATAAATGGCACATACAGCTTTCATGATCTTTTTAGTAAAAGAAACAGATCTGAATTAATCTATTAATTTTTTAATATTTTTCTTCAGTCCCATGGATAGAATCTGTTTGATTTCAGTCAGTTTCTTTAGGGTTCAAAAAGAATAGTGGATGACCCGGATGATCCTGGAGAATAGACTAAAAGATGAAGTATCTTATGAGAGTTGTTAGAAGTATATAACGTGGGTTTCCTGATAGGTTTATTCTTGCCAGCGGCATAAGGTAGCATGGTTTGGATAGAGTCTATCCTTTGTTACTGAGTGTCAAGCGAATAAAGAAGTAGTTAGCACTAATTCACGCGTATATTCTCCTTATGTACTCCTACTATACCACAGGTGTCTAAACAAATTATAAAATCTCGCATTAATAAGATGAATTGCTATTTAGATTGAGAGACCAATTTTCCGTAATATACCTGAAATTTTCAAGTTCCAGACCTAGAAATGGCCATATAGGTGGAATTAAGAATAATTTAAAAGATATCTTGGTATCAGCAGATAATTTAGAAGGGAAGGATGTCTTTACACTTATCAGTGTTGAGACCACAGAAATTTAGGTATGTTTTCCTTGTCTTTATTGACTCTTGCTGTAAGAATTTTGTTTAGGTGTGACACATTTGTAAATCTCACCACACAAAACGAGTATTATTTTTATACATACTTTTTTAAAATGCCGTTAGTTAGCGGTCTAGTTGGGTTTAGGTAATATACTGCAATGTGGGAATTTTATATGTTTGGTGATAGTCCACAAGAATGTGAATTAGTATCAACTAAACATAAATCTACAAATTAGCACTGGGGAAAAGAGTTGTGATATCCCAGTTCCTAAACATTTTTTGGAGGTAATCATAGTTTTGATGTATTTGAAGTTATATGATTCTTGATCATGTTCCCCATTGAATTGGCGTGGTGGGGATTGGGTTTTGTCTTTTTTTATGAACGGAAGGAATTACTGTGGATAATAAATTAGTGACAATCATTTCCGAATGGTTACTGAATTTGGATTTTAAAGGATATATCCTTACAAATGTGTCGTAAGGTGTAATTCCCTGTGGAGCTGGTACATAGGAATATTTCAGTAGTAGGTAGACATGGACAGTGCTAGTCTTTGTTTTTATTTTTATTTGTTTTATTATTCTTTTATTAATTCTTTTTTTCTTTATTTTTTCTTGATTTAAAGATGGTGTCATTTGGAATTTACTACTGGACATCTTGCGGCGCGGCCATTATAATCCCGACGGTTTTCCCTGGATATTGTGCCCCTTTCGTTGTGACAATATGTTTTGAGCTATCTAGCCTTCTGTTTTAATCTTGTTCGACTTTACTGCAATTGGTCTAGGGTAGATATATAAAGAAGCGCTTGTTTTTTGAATTTGCGCACCCTGATATGGTGTTTTGCCCTTGGTGTTACGGGTCCGGCGTCTTATTTGCGGTGGGACCTGATGTATTTGGGCCTCGGTGGATTCAAGTCCATGAATATGGCCCATCTTGCTCTTGTTTGTGTACGTGTCGTGGGATGGTGCTTTGTCACCGGATTCCCGGGGTTTATTTTTAATTGGCCATTTTTGACCATTTAGTCTGGTCTCTTATTGCATTATAGAATTATATGACTTTTGTGGTTATATTGGTTAGATGCTCTCTGCTGTGTTCTACGTGGCTAAAAACCAAAAGGCAAGCATGCGCATTTGGGTGGCCGGCCCTGACAGTTTGCCGGGGGTTCGGACGCTTTTTGCGCAGGCGCCGACCCGGGGGAAGTCACGCATGCGCCTTGGAATCCGGGGACCCGGGGGATTGCGCCCGCTCTACGATTCCACTAAAAACAGCGAGTCAAATTCTGTTTTTATTTATAATTCAGGGGGGTATTCTATATCCGTTTAACACAATCACACATTGTATTTCACAGTGGAAACATGAAAATATGAAATTTTGAAAATCACTGAAAATGTTTTGGAACACCCTGATTTTTCTTTTTCCTTAATTTTTTTTGAAAATTTTTTATGTCTTACGTTTCACATTTATTGTTTTTTCTTTGTATTCCCGATTTGTGCACTATATATACCACTAGAGGTCATTTTTTTGCTTTTTGGAAAAGGTTCTTTTAGAAAAACCCAAACGTTTTCGCTGTTGGGTAAATAAATTGTTTGATTTTTGAAGTGCTGCCTTTTTCATTTTTTTTTTATTTTTTTTGGGAGTTTTACACCTGGTTGCCCCGGGGAACGAAACACACAGGGGAGGAATTCTCCGCCCTCAAAGAAATCGATGTGTGGCTTTTCTCCCCGGGCAACGCAAACGGAACCATGGGACGAAATGGGAGCAACATGGTGTCCCGCTGCACCAATAGGGTGTCCATGTGCCCTGCATGGCGCACATGTTCAATCTGGTTGTGAAAAGGTTCCTAAAGTCTTCTAACGGTCTTCAGAACATTCTGAAAATGGCCAGGAAACTGTGCATGCACTTCATCTATTTCTACAAAGCAAGGAACACCCTCCTCGAGTTGCAGAGGCAGAACGGCCTCCCCCAACACACTCTGATATGCGATGTTTCCACCCGTTGGAATTCCAGCCTGCACATGTTGGACCGACTGTATGAACAGAGAATGGCCATTAACGATTTTTTGATGATCCAGGCGGACAGGAGTACTCCCCTGTGTAACTTTGATGTCAGCCAGTGGCAGCTCATGTGTGACACCTGCCGTTTGCTGAGGCCATTTGAGGAGGCGACATTATTTGTCAGTCGCCAGGACTACGGGATGAATAACGTCATTCCACTGCTTCCTGTCGTGGAACAGATGCTGAAAAATCTGTCTGGGCAGGGGACTGGAGACGTGGCGACTACATCTCGTGGCTTCATGAGTCCGGTGAGGACTGAAGTGGAGGAGGAGGAGGAGAACATTGGAGCAGAAGCATTGTCTGGTGAAATGGGTGGATTTTCTACCCTGGTGACAAGAGAGGAGGAGCAGGAGCCGCTGGAGGAGGTAGATGGAGATGAGGAAGAGGAGGCAGATGACCCGCAAGCACTGTGGCAGTATACAGTGGAGATGGAGGCAGGGAGCCCATCGAGTCACTTGTGCAGATGGTCCGCAGCATGCTGATTTGCCTGGCTAGTGACAGTCGAATAGTCACCATCCGGCAGAGTGATGACTTCTGGCTCTCCACCCTATTGGACCCTCGCTACCGGCCCAAAATGGGAGCCTTTTTCCCAGCTGCTGAGAGGGAGGACAAACTCAAATACTATAGGGAAATCTTCCGTAGACAGTTGGCCACTGCCTATGTGCGGCATCGTCCCTCCTCGGACAGGTCTGACCGGGGGGTTCTTCAGTGCTCACGTACTACTGCCGCGGCTGCTGGTGGAAGGTGGGGGGTCCATCAGGTCCAGGTCCATCAGCAGCAACCTAAGTCTGGAGTCACTGATGAGCTTCACCCGCCTAGTGAGGAGGGCAGTCGCCAGCAGCAGCAGCAGGACCTGGAGCAGTCCCTGAACCAACAGGTGGTGGCCTACTTGGACAGCACTCTGCCACCCCAGTTAGAAGATCCGCTGGCCTACTGGGCAGCCAAACTGGATGTGTGGCCACAACTTGCCGAGTTTGCAGGGGGGAAGCTGTCCTGCCCAGCCAGTAGTGTGGCATCAGAGTGGGTGTTCAGTGCGGCGGGGGCCATCGTTACCTCAAGGAGAACCCGCTTGTCCACGGGAAATGTAGAACAACTGACCTTTGTCAAGATGAATCAGGCGGGGATCGGCCAGGATTTCCACACACCAATGCCTTAGGCGTCAGATTACATCAGCCATGACACCTCACCCAAACTTTGAGAAATTAGTCTGGATTCAAACTACCTGCCTCAGCCACTATTCTGATGCCGCCACCCGCCTGATGCCACACATCTGCTGACAGTTTCTCCATCTGCCTACCACCATCTTTTACAGGGACTAGTATTGCCACCCTACACCACAATCTGTCATTGTGCCACTCTATGACCTCATGCTGCTGCTGCTGATGCTGGTGCTGTGACCTCCACACTGTGTCATTGTGCCACTCTCTGACCTCATGCTGCTGCTGCTGTTGTTGCTGTTGCGGTCACCTCCACACCCTGTAATTGTGCCACTCTCTGACATAATGCTGCTGCTGATGCTGCTGCCGTGACTTCCACACTCTGTCATTGTGCCACTGTCTGACCTCATGCTGCTGCTGTTGATCCTGCCGTGACCTCCACACTGTGTCATTGTGCCACTCTGTGGCCTACTACTATTTTTACCACCTCCAGAATTTTTCATTGTGCCACTGTCTGACCTTATGCTGCTGCTGTAGCTCCTGCCGTGCCCTCCACACTGTGTCATTGTGCCACTCTGTGGCCTACTCCTGTTTTTGCCACCTCCAGAATGTCATTGTGCCACTGTTTGACCTCATGCTGCTGCTACCGTGACCTCCACACTGTGTCATTGTGCCACTCTGTGGCCTTCTCCTGTTTTTGCCACCTCCAGAATGTCATTGTGCCACTGTCTGACCTCATGTTGCTGCTGTGGCTGCTGCCGTGACCTCCACACTGTTTCATTGTGCCACTCTGTGGCCTACTCCTGTTTTGGCCACCTCCAGAATTTGTCATTGTGCTACTCTCTGACCTCATGTAGCTGTGGCTGCTGCCGTCACCTCCACACTCTGTCACTGATGTTGCCACCTGAGCTCTCAGCTTGTTTTTTTCCAGCTTTCGCTGCCCTGACTTTATCAGGCTACATTCCCGCTTCAGGTTTTTGGTCAGTTTTGCCCTCTTAAGTGCCCAGGGAATTTTAGAGTGAAGCGATTCTTAGAGCGGCGGCAGTCATCTGCGTGTCATACTAAAACACAACATTGTATGAAGACCAAACCAAGCTCCCTCTGCATATTTAAGCATGGCACAACGTTCTACAGCACCCTACAGGCTCTGGGCAGCCTGGAAATAGCTGTTTTTTAACGCGATTCATCCCGAAGTAATTCGAACTGAAACAAATTTTCTCGGAAAATTTGCTGAAGTCGGCGAACCGAATTTTTGAGAAATTCGCCCATCTCTAATGATAATATATTTTTCCAGGAATTAGCTGGAATAAAAGCATAGCACAAAAATGTCACATATTTTCATGCAATACAACATTAAGTATGAAATTTTACACTTGATCACACTAGGGATCACTCATTTTGTTGACTTTAAAGTTGGATCTGTTTTTGAGTATGTTTGGGGTGCTGATTCTGAAAATGACACCCACTTTTCCAGCTCTAGTTTTAGAGATCCAACATTGCCACCTCACTAAGTTTATGCTACTGAAAGTAGTGGTCACTCAATATTGTTCTAAAAAAATGTTGGAAATTCATGTGAAACAGAAACTAAATACATTTTAGAACATTTAGGACAACATGTATGAAGACTGTCCAGGTCTAAGACTGTCTTTGTTGCCCATAGCAACCACTCAGGGCTCCCCTTTCATTTCATATAGTGCTTTGACAAAATGAGCACTGGTTGCTATGGGCAACAAAGACAGTCTTGCTTCTAGACATTTTTCATACATAAGGCACTTGAAGAATACATGCAAACAAAATTATAAATGTGCATGTTCAAATTCAATTATATTCATCTGCACTACATATTTATAAATAAATGAATCACAAGAATAATGTAGAATAATGTAATCAATATCTCATAAACTAGAGCTGCTAGAACAAAATGCTAGACTCGGCAGCCCTCAAATACCCAGAATAAGGGAAACATTTCTAGGCAACAAAAATATTTTTTTGTTCCCCAGTGTTATTAGTCAATAGTTGTCAATTTATAGATATGCAGGAGGTAAATGAAAGAGGGAATGACAAACTGCTTTATGTGGAAATGAACACTTTTGAGCAGAAGTATAACGTGAAGCTTTGGGGCCCCCATGTAAAAAATAAAATGGGGGACCACATGTCATTTAAAATACTGGGTGTCTTCTTCTATGGCAGAAGGGCTTTTGAGCCCCCTCAGAGTGCAGGGCCCAGTAGCAACTTCTAACTTTGTACACCCTATAGATATGCCCTTGAGTGAAACACATGTAATGACTGCCAAAGTAACAGAATTAATGTCACCTAACCTACTTTATATTTGTGATGAATGTCATTTTGTTATTTAGGCTATATTCATCATATTAGACCATAATCTGTCAAATTAAAGTTTTCCTCTGCTCACCAGAATAGCATAGTCCATTATTCTAATCGTTTAGAGGGAACATTAGTTCTATTGGGGCTCTATTATCAATGGATGAACTCTAAGGGAAAAGTATGCTATAAGGGTACTATTATTAAAGGAGAAACTGTGGGGAAAATTATCACTATTGGGGGCAATATCAGGGAGCGCTATTACTACTGGGAGCACTATGGATTAGCACTTTTACTAATAAAGGACTATCTAGAGGGTGTTATTACAATATGGGGCACTGTTACTCATAGATAGCATTATTACTATGGCAGGGTGTAATAGGGGCAATAGGATGGCAGACATGTGGACCTTCATTAGGCTTCTGGCTCTCATGACTGCTGGTCGACGGGGGAACCAATTGGAAGATGGAAGGTGGTACTCTAATGCTGCATAACGGACTGCGGCATCTAAGTAATTTAAAGGCCAGAATAGAAATGATCTCTGGTCCTACCACTGAAGGCAAGTGTAGGCTGTATGTAACAGCCTTTACCTGCCATGGATGGAATGGGTTGAGCTCATGCGTCCAATCCATACATCCTTGGGCCCCCTTCCTGATAGGCATGAGGTAGCACCCTAGGTGGTTGCTTATCTCTGCCTACACATTGTCCCTGCAGAGGACTCATAGTTATTCTTACATAGTAGCTGTCAACTAATGGTCAGGGGGGAATGAGGAGGTAGAGAAAGGTGTGAAAATCATTCCTCTAACGAATATGGTGGACTAATAACTTTGAGTCTGTGATATTCATTCTTAGCTGCTCTTAATCTACAGGCCCAAAGTTTCTTGCAGCGTTAGGTCTAATAGCCAAGCAGGCTTGTCATAATAATATTAATAATGTTACCTTCAAATAGCACAGAATATTCCTGAAATCCATTTTAAGCATTAGAATTAATCAGTTACTGTGTTACTTTCTACATTTAAATAATTATTACCAGTTCAGTGATTATTAGTCCTAATGAAATCCTATTATCACATACATGGTTAATATGTTATAAAGCGTTATTGTTAATAATAATTCTTTTGTTTCATTTTTCTTCTGCTTTGCTAAGGTTGACAAATGGAAAAATTTACTTAGGAGCACCAAAATCCTTTCTATTTGGCAGACACGGGAATCTGGATTGGGTCCTAATGCTAAAGAGCTCAACTGGTACTCAAATTACTAAATGCTATAATTGCAACATTATAGCACTGTGGTGTATAAATTCTTATGCAGGACACAACATTATGTGAAACACATTGCACATAATATTACATAGTAACTGTCACGCAGCAATAAGGAGAAGCACTTGCACACAGGAATATGCCGGCAGTTGTATGTTACATAAACTAATAATTTCTGTAGAAGGTCTGTTCCCTGAATTTATGTAAAAAATAAAACACACACACAATAAATTTGTAAGACAAAAGTAAAATCTTTAACTAAAAATCCCTTGATTTACAAAAACAATCTCAGCTTTAGAGTAACGAACAGTTCAAAGAAAAAATTCAACCTGGATACAAAATCCATTTGAAGAAATCAATAGCACTAATAATTCCTCTTCCTGTACTAGAGGCTGATAAAAATAGTGACATTAGAGTCTGTAGATCTCAATTTTAGAGTTTTTGTATTCCATGTGATTTTATATGTACACATGTGCAAATGTGTATGTGTGCACATTGGTGTCTAGGTTCTTTATGTGAAGGGCTTGAACCCCTGAGAATGTTGGTATTGTAGGTAACCTAGTATTGACCACTTTGCTGAGACGATGGTGCATCAAGAAATATGCACATTCACAGTTCATTATGTTGTACATTAAAGGGGTTTTCTCACTACAAATATTAGCTTTCATTATCTAGAGACAGGTAATAGAGGACTTTTTTCAAATACATTAATCTTTTGATTTCACTTTAGTTAAGTGAGATTTTATTTACTCTGAGTGCACACTGGCTTCTATGACCTGACCATAATCTCCCTTCTTGATTACACAGAAGGGACATCATCGTGGCTGAGCTAACTCTGGAGAAGTCTTTTTCTCAAACAAAATTTGTTTTGTCTACTATTAAGCAATTGTTTTCACTCCTCAGAGCAATTGCAGATTTGTTTTCTTACAATTACATCTCCTGCACTTGTTTGGGCTTGTTCACACGACGTTTTTAAGCACTGAACACTGCATCCAAAAAGCGGCTCTGCAAAAACACAACAGCTGATGCTGTTCTGGATCCGTTTTGCATGCTTGTATCATGCGTTTTATGGATCCGCTTTCCGGATGCGTTTTGAAAAAAACTCTCTCTCTCTCTCTCTCTCTCTCTCTCTCTCTCACCCCCCTCTCTCCTCTCTTACTCTCTCTCTCTCCCACGGCTCACCCGCCGATCCAGCCCCCTGCAGCCACGGCTCACCCGTCGATCCAGCCCCCTGCAGCCATGGCTCCATCAGCTGTGTTAACCCACTGCGCTTTTCGGATGCGCTTTCAGGAATCAAAGCACCGGCAATACGTACCCACAATGTGGAGCGCTTTGGACAGGTGCCAAAAGCGCACTCCATTATTCCCTATGGGCTGTCACTTGCGTAGAACGCAAGAAGAATTGAAATGTCAATTCTTAAAGCGGATCCAAAAAGCGCAGTGCAGGGGAAAATCCAAAAACGCATCGGCGATCTCCCATGAAACGGCGATTGCGCTTTTGCCATTGAAAGCAATGTAAATCACACTGACAATTGTTAGATCCATTTTGCGGATCCGCTTTGCTTGCGCAAAACGGATCCAAAAGCGGATCGGCAAAACGTCGTGTGAACAAGCCCTTAGTGTCACTGTACAGCTAGTAACAGAGAAGCTAAATATATTAATCACTGCTAAGAAACCACCCACAGCCTGATGAGACCAGAGTGAAAGAAAAGCTGGTTGTGACTTTGAAATTTCATGGTGAAAAATAAAACCTTTAAGTAACAGCTTAGCTGTTACAAAAGCATATGTGCAAGTTTTCTTATGGGTTTTCACTTGGAAGCACTATTGTTGTATAACACTTCTGATGCAGTAACTATTACAAAATGACACCGTGCAATGCATGTGATGGTAAAGAGTCAAAAGGTCTGATCCTTGAGCTGAGTGCACAATGTCATCTGTAGCAGATCAGTGTACCATGGAAATTATGTCATACAGTCTCTGTACTTTACCAGTGCTACTCACATTCAAGTGCTACTCCTGGCTGCCATCTATGTTCACTAATGTCTCATCTACTGTGTCAGGAGAAAACACTCACGACTCATTTGTTAGGTGATACTCAATACCGCTGCCTTCTCTCCCAACTATCTCACAGAGTTCAATCATCTCTGTTCACTAATGAGAATCGTTGCGGACCATTCATCTTCACAGTACATTCAGTAGTCTTATGGTCATAACTTGTCTTTCTCTGCAGCAAAATTTGACTCTTCAGGGTCCTTGCACGCCAGCACCAATCTTTGTTGCTGTCTATGGGAAAAAAATATTCACCACTTGGGCCCCCCCAGATAACTGCTTAGTGTGCCCAATTGATAAGATGGCCCTGTTCACACACTGGACACGAAACACTCAAGTTATTGTCACCTCTTCTTACTATATATTATCATTAGAGATGGGCGAATTGATTCTAACGAAGTGGAATTCGTTTAGAATTTCAGGAAAACTTCGGTTCTGAACGTAGTCGAAGTTTGGGGTACTTCGGGTGAACGAAGTGTGCATTTGATTGATAAAATGGCTGCGAGCACATGGCGTTACATGGGGCAAAGCACTCTGGGGGAAAAAGGCATAGCCTGCATGACATGTGCAGGATAAGCCAATCAGAGACCGGGGGATTCTGTGACGTCACCCGCACTATATAAATCCGGGCGCGACGCTGGGAGCTCATACCGCTCTCACTGTACGATCAGGGAAGGTGCGCCCGACTGATATTACTGAAGAATTATTTTATACACGATTTTTTTGGGTGCTCAGCTTGTCTCAGAACTGCTTTCCCTTTAAAGTTTTAAATTTTTTTATTTT
>JAODAL010066348.1:0-17803 GCA_025379985.1 Phyllomedusa bahiana | reverse complement strand
AAAAGGGAACACCCCTGTAGTGGGAGTGACCTGAGGAAAGAAACTTTCTGGCTGCATTCATTTTTGCAGTTGTTTTTTAAAAGGAATGATTACAGTACAGTAATTACAGGAAAGGGAGGAACTGTTTGTTTATCAGCTGACAGGATTTACTGACAATAATGGGAGCAGAGGGCAGTAGTTCAGAGCTGGGGGTTGTGTATTAAAAAGGATGACAGCGTTGTACAGTTTACACGTGACCTATATCATTTCAAAATTTTAAGTTAGAAGGGGTGGTTACACACTAATGTCGCAATAGACCCTATTGATCATGTGGGGGGAAAGCCCTAGTTGAAATGCAGTCTGGGTTGTAGAAAGGTTGTGGAGAATATCCCCCTCCCCCAAGCGGGAATTTTTCACTGAAAAAAAGGGAATTCTTTTTGTATTTAAGGAGGCAAAATAAAAGCAAAAAAAACACATAAAGGGTAGTGGATTACCTTTACTTTTTACTAAAGCTATCTATAGGTTCATGAAATCTTTAAACTCCTGGAAAACCCCCCTTTCTTTTTTAAAAAAAAGGGCTCCGAGGTGGATTGCTTTTTGAGCCGCCCTAAACTATGGCCAAGAGAAAATTATCCCAAACCGCAGACCCCACTTTATCAGCCCCAAATTCATTGATAGGACGTAAGGAGGTTTGCTAATAGCCCAATACAATGGGTACATGAAGTGTTAAAAGTTTGAGCCTTTCCTAAGTGCTGGATAAGGGGGAATGAAGGAATACACCATATTTGTCTTAATGCCCCCAAAAAAAGGAGAAATTATTCCATTATTTATAATTATTACATATTGGCCTCTGATCCTTTAACTCGTCATTGTGATCTCTTTATAATTACAGGGCACCACCCAGTGGCAGCATACAGAAACTGCATGATAATCCCAGATGGAAATCGTACATTTGTTTTATGCTACATAATGCAGATTATTATTATTAATAATATTTAACAATGGCAAAAAACATGATTTTTAAAGGGGAAATATTTTTTATAAATTTTAAAATGTCTTTCTCTCAGCTAAAAAGTGGAAAATTGTATCAGTAGGGGAAAAGCTCTGTGAGTTAAACAGCCCCGGGCTCCCGCCTGATACATTGTACATAGCTAGTCCTGCTCTCCGCTAAAAAGTGGATATAATTGTATACGGTCCAGACAATGCTCTGTGAGCTAAACAGCCTGGACTCCCGAAGATAAATTGTACATAGTAGTCCCGCTCTCAGCGAGAAGTAAATACAAAGGTATCCAGTCTAAACAATGCTCTGTGACCTAAAGAGTCTGGACTCCAGAATGATACATTGTACATAGCTAGTCCTGTGCTCTGCTGAGAAGTGGATACAATTGTATCCAGTCTAGACAATGCTCTGTGAGCTAAACAGCCCGGACTCCTCACTGATAAATTGTACATAGCTGTTCCTACTGTCAGCTGAGAAGTAGGTACAATTGTATCCAGTGTAGACAATGCTCTGTGAGCTAAATAGCCTGGACTCCAGACTGATACATTGTACATAGCTAGTCCTGCTCTCAGCTGAAAAGTGGACATAATTGTATCCAGTCTAGACAATGCTCTGTGAGCTAAATAGCCTGCTCTTAGCTGAGTAATGGATACAATTATATTCAGTCTACACTCAAGAAAACAGAGGAAATCCTGCAGGTTTAAGTATTTCTATACTTTGTAATGGTTTTGTTTGCTTTTTTTCACCTCATCTGCCTCCCCTGGGGTTTTTGTAAGTCCTGTATCTGTTATAATAAAAGGGTTTTGCCATCTGGAAAAATCCCATCTGAGGTCGGCTTATGGCTTGAACACAACAGGGAGATGGCCGCACTTGCACAGCTCTCCCGCATTCATGTCTATAGCAGCTCCGAATGTAACCGAGCGCTCTTGCTCAGTTATATTGCATTTTGAACTGCAAAAGAAATGAACATGGATAACTGCGCAAGTAAACATAAAGATCCTTAATGATGTTGGAGTTGGAGTGGTCTATGGAAGTTTAGGGGGTTAATAAATGGATACAGGCTGGAAGGCAGTGGAAGAATTCATACCATATACTTGGTGGTCTAGTGAAGTGAAAAGGTAAATGCAAAGGTTCCTGATTGTTTAGGGTAGTAAAGGGTTTGATGCAAAGATCCCTGGGGGTCTAAGGCAGTGTGGAGGTCAATATAAGCATCCCTGGTGGTCTAGGGTAGTATGGGGGTTAATATAAACATCCCTGGTCGTCTATGGCAGTGGAGGGGTCAATTTAAGCATCCCTGGTGGTCTAGAGCAGTGTAGGGTTAATATCAGCATCCCTAGTGGCCGAGGGCAGTGAGGGGGTTAATATCAGCATCCCTGGTGGTCGAGGGCAGTGAGGGGGTTAATATCAGCATCCCTGGTGGTCGAGGGCAGTGAGGGGGTTAATATCAGCATCCCTGGTGGTCGAGGGCAGTGAGGGGGTTAATATCAGCATCCCTGGTGGTCTAGGGCAGTGTGGAGTTAATATAAGCATCCCTCTTGGAATAGGGCAGAGTGGGGTTAATATAAGCATCTCTGGTGGTCTAGGGCAGTGGGGGGTTAATATAAGCATCCTTGGTGGTATAGGACAGGGGAGGGTTAATATAAGCATCCTGGGTAGTCTAGGGGTTAGTGAGTGGAAGGATTAATGTTGTTTTCCTGGTGATCTAGTAAGGGGTTAATGTAAGGATTTCTTGTTTAGGGCACTGGAGGGGTTAAAATAAGCATCCCTGATTATCTAGGGCAGTGAAGGGGGTTAATAAAGGAATCCCTACTGGAGGGATGTGGAGTGGTTAACGCTACATACCTGGAGTTTTGTTACTCGTCTCTCCAGGATCCAGCAATTGTCCTGCAATCACTTTCTGTTTCTTCCTTGCACTGATCATAGAAAGTGTAAAGAGAGGACTATAGGCTACGGCTACACAGTGCTTTCTATGATCAGCCAGAGTGATAAACTAGCACAGTCTAGGGCAGTGAAGGGGGTTAATAAAGGGATCCTTAGTGGAGGGATGTCAAGGCGTTAATGCTACATACCAGGAGTTTTGTTACTTCCCTTTCCAGGCTCCAGCATTGTCCTGCAATCACTTCCTGTTTCCTTTTTGCACTGATCATATAGAGTACGAAGAGGTAAAGAGAGGACTATAGTACGGCTACACAGAGCTTTCTAGCCTAACTGGGAGTGAATTAATAGTTCTTCCAAGGCATGTACAATACAGTGTATTAGTGCCCACTACTTCAGTGGTACAGATTTTGCACCCTGTTGTGTCGCTGTATGGTCCGTCACCCTATCGCTGCCGACACAAGCACATGCTTCCTCCCGCATCCTGCCACCTCTGCAGTTGAGACCCCTACAGGATGAGGGTGTTGCTCTGTTGATTTGGTATTGTGTGCTAGAGGTGGCTGGGCAAGACTGGATGTGCCAGAGCGAAGTTAAAGGTATTGCTTAAAAAATTGTCTTCTTCCCATTCCTTAAGACTGGGGAGATATGACTATGGGGGCAATATGTTTGGAGTCCTGGTGATCCGACAGAGCCTGGGAAACATCTGTACAGTCAGCCCTGGGGACCTAGAGTAGCCTCCAGGCTGTCTGTATAGGAAATCTGCCGTTAGGGTACACTGTGTGCTGCCCTGACTGCTGCCTGTGTCATACTGACACAGAAGGTAATGTATTAGCATATATAATTATGCTAATACATTACTAGGTGTAAAAAATTTGTGTTAAATAGTTATCCCTTCATGAGGTAAAAAAAGTTTAAAAAAATTAAAAAGTGTAAAAAAAATTATAAAATAAAAATAAATATTTAATAAAAAAATTATTGTGCATAAAAAAAAATCCTACACATTTTAGGTATCCATGCGACCATAATAACCTGTTGAATTCAACCAGAGAAATGTGAATGATGTAAAATAAATCAGTTAAAAAATGTACAAAGATAGGCTCCTGAGGCAATTTATATGGGCAGGAAAAAGAGCGAGAATTGCAAAGAATGTTTTAATTAGAAGGAGGGAAGATGGGGGATTGGCTTTGCCAGATATAAAATCTTACTATATTGCAGCGGTAGCAGTACGGATTGTGGATTTCTACCGCAATCGCGCCTCTAAGCTATGGGTCCAGATTGAGGAGAGCATCCACAGAGCCCCCTTATCGAATCTCCCCTGGTTACCCCCGGCCGCCCTGCCAATGACCCTTGTCCGTGGACTCCCATGGGTAGTACAGCACACCCTGCTGGTATGGCGCACATATGGTCTCTCTTCATCTCTATTTCCACCTGGTGGTCCATTGACACCGATAACGGGTAACCCGGCTCTGCAGATGTCCGGTTCCCTATGTGCAGTATCCACAGATGGCAGCAGACGACCCTTTCTGTTCGCCGATATACTTACCTCTCAAGGTCTAAAACCTTTGCACGAGGTGACTGAGATCCTTTCCTGCCACTCGTTCTCTTGGTTTAATTATATGCAGATCTCACATTATTATACCACCCACAAAGTGGTGCTTAATTTTCATAGACGGTTAACCCCAATAGAAGAATGCTGCACTGGTAGCACTCCGAGTGATCATCTCATTTCCAGGATATATGGGTGGCTTCTCAGTTCCTTATCAGAGTCTAGGTTGTCCTATCGAGAGGGCTGGGCAAGGGAACTGGAGACGGTGATCTCTGCAGAAGATTGGCAGAAAGCCAGCACATTGGCCTATAAAGCTATTGTATCTTGCAGACTGCAAGAATTGAACTATAAAGTACTCACCCGGTGGTACAGGGTACCCACACTGCTGCACACTTACTATCCCCAGGTACCCAACATTTGCTGGAGGTGTGGTTCGGCAGAAGGTTCCATGTCTCATATTTGGTGGTCGTGCACCCCATTGCAGACTTTCTGGGACAGGGTCCTGCAGGTGATTGAGCTAGTAACAGGGATTCGCGTGCCAAGAGACCCGCTGGCGGTGCTTTTGTATATTATCCCCCTGCCCTTGTCAGTGCTCAAGGGTCACATTATCATTTTCATGTTAAGTGCGGCCAAAGCTCTAATACCTCGATTGTGGAGGTCCACGGAGCTTCCCTCGGTAACTGCCTGGTTCAATGAATTACTGCTGATCCAGCGAATGGAAGAAATCAGGGCGGACCACAACCAGACGCAGGATAGGTTTATAGCCACCTGGTCTGATTGGATGTCTTTTTGTGCGTCGCAAGATTTCGTAGGACTTCAGGTGTCCTAAAATGTGTTCCCGCTAGGAGGACACGGCCCGAAGACTGGAGCAGCTGCTACCAACTAGTAGATGCGTTGCGCGAGTAGGTGCTATGAGGGGTCCCCCACATCTCCCATTACTGACTCATGTCATTCTGTTACTATGCTTTGCTTCCGCCGGTCGACACCAGTTAGAGGTTCCTTTTTCCTCTTTTTTCTCTTTGTTTGATATTAGCCTGATTTGCAATACAGCTGATGATTGGCTATTAATGCGTTTCCAATAATCACTATCCAATATCAGGAGAGGTTCCTGCTGTTATTGTTAAACATGTTCAGACAGATGGAAATATGCCTAGGACTTCACCTAGCTGGATATGACTCTGATCTTCTCAAACATATCAAACATATTAAATATTGCTTAAGAGAATGTGGTCACTCATATCTGTTTGTATAAATGTGATTTATCATTGTGACAACACTCTGCCCACAATATGTATATGGTTTTTCTGTCATGCCATTTATTATGTCTGTATTGCTTTGCCGAGGTACAATAAAGCTTTTTGAATAAGAAAAAAAAAATGTACAAAAAGTTCTGCAGTAATTTATTTGTAAACTTAAACTATGCCTTCCAAAAATACAACTTCTTCCACACAAAAGAAGTCCTCATACAACTGCGTTTCTTCTAAAAATGAAAAAGTTACGACTGTTGAAATGCAGGGAGGCAAAAACTACAAAATTTCGCCGCGTCATTAAGACCTGGGGCTTTAAGGTGTTAAACTATGTCAGATTCTCCCATAAATCCTAGAAGTAGATAAAGAAGTTAATCAAACGAAGGAGTGAAACATATTAGACTTGGTCGTTTATTGAAGTAAATGATTCAATATGATATATCAGTGTGTGGAATAAGTATGTGAACCTTTGCAGTCAGTGTCTGGTATGATTGGCCTAATTATGGGGTTCAAGTGGCGCTTAACTTGTAACAGCGCCTGCGTATGTCATCATATTGATCGAAATCACCATTTTGGTCTATTGCCGCAGATAAGTACTAGCATTGCTTATACCCTATATTCATCACTGTAGGGTTTTATACATACTAATTGTAATTGGGTTCAATTGTCCCTACAATTTGTGTTATTGCTAGTGCTACTGTTTTATATCTACATTGGTGCTTTTTTTCATATCTATTTTTGTTGGTACTGCACATTGTGTATCCAATTTTGTCTGTCTCCATTTGATGGTCCGCCGTTAGATTACATTGAGTAGGCGATACCTAGTGTAGGGGTCAGTTTAGGAGTTCATTCTCCTTGGGGTCGCCCTTATCGGGGCGGGTTCTCCTATTGTGTAAGGTACCATAGGGTGTATATCCTAGGGGACAGTGTAGGTGTTACTGTCCTTACCCTTTTTTTTGTGTGTTTTTTTGGGTATTCCGATATTATATTATTTATGTAGGTTTATTTTCAAGTCTTAACTTTAATTATTAAAAGGTATGTTTTAAAGGAGTAGTTTTTTTCGCTGGTATTTTTTGATTTCTCTATTCCTGTAATTCACATATGTGGGAAGTACTTTGCTGTTTTGAAATGCAGGGAGGCAAAAACTACAAAATTCATTAAGACCTGGGGCTTTAAGGTGTTAAACTATGTCAGATTTTCCCATAAATCCTAGAAGTAGATAAAGAAGTTAATCAAACGAAGGAGTGAAACATATTTGATTGGTGTTTTTTTAAATAAATGATTCAAGATATATCATGTGTGGAATAAGTAGTGAACCTTTTGCAGTCAGTGTGGTATGATTGGCCTAATTTTTTCCCAGAAATTGGGTCGTCCTGAAACTCTTTTGGAGGAATTTTAGCTGTTCCTTTTTATAAAGCATTTTCCCCCTTGTTATGTTGGGGGGGTTTCCCCTTAAATGGGCTCGCTTCGGGTTTCCCCAATAAATTTAAAGGTCATGATTTTTGGTTAAAGGGTCCATAGCTTGCCCTTTATTCTTTTTTTTTATTCTTTGGTGGGACCCCTTGGGGCTCGGGGTCTTTGTCTTGAAATTCCCTTGACATTCACTCAAAAAATTTCCCCTGGATTTTTCCCTGTAAATTTGCTGATAAACTCAAAAAATTCACACCCTTTAAGGGATGACAGTTTTTTGGGTCGGATCAGAAAAACAGGCCCTAAACCTGATAACCACCACTGTGTGCGCAGATGGAAGATCTATGATACTACCCCCACCATTGTCAAGTGGTATCATCCATGATCTACCACCAGGGTCCAGATGTATACCATATACTACCACCCCCCGTGTGTCACAATGGTATGCAATGACTCCCACCACCAAATGTCCAGAGGGTATGATCCATGCATACCACCACCATTTTCACAAGGTTGATCCATAACTCTACACCATGTGTGTAAAAAATGGTATGATCTATGAATTACCCCCATGTGTCAAAAGGGTATGATTTATGATTCTACTACCACCACCATGGATCACAGATGATATGATCAATGAAAACCCATTTGTGTCAAGATGGGATGATTTGTTGCTACCACCACCCTAGTCACAGAGGGATGATCTATGATACCCCCACTAAGTGTTACAGGGGTTTGAGATTTTTATATGAAATCATGTTTTCCCTTTCCAAACAAATCTTCTCACTTAATCCAAAAGTTATTTTTCTAATCACCACAAAACTTTGTTCCCGTATCTCTAACTTTGAGTGATCGTAGCAACCCTGGAGATGTTCTTTATGGAGAGAAGTGTTTTTTTCCTTGCAATCCTGCCGTACACTCTATAGCTGTTCACTGTCCTCCTCCTAACATGAGCTAATATAAGAAAGGCCTTTAATTGCTTAGAGGTGACTTTTAACCTGGGGGTTCTTTTGTGACCTCATAGACTATTATACTTCTTTATTTTTGTTGGTCGACCACTCCGGGGTAGGATAATAATGGTCTTGAATTTAGCCCATTTGTACCAAATTTTTCTGACTGGATTGGTGGAGTCCAAACTCTTTAGAGATGGGTTTTGTAACCTTTTTCAGCCTATGAGCACGAAACTCTCTTTTTAGCTTTCAAATCTCCATTTTTCATGCCTTGATTCACTTCCACAAAATTTTAAGAAAAGACTTAAAGACCCCGTTCTCAGGGTTGTCCCCCACACCAATTTTTCACCCTTGGTTAAACCCTACATAATTTCATTTTATCTGCTAGTCCCAAGAGCTCACATATTCTGCTTTCACAAAAATTGGATATTGGATCATTTTCCTCAATAACTAAATCGCCAGGCTAATATTTTTGACTAATTATACTTGTTTCGTTTAGAGGATTGCGATTCTGTAGGAATGACAATGTTCTTCTCTATTTATGTTGCCTGGAGATTGGACACTCAGCTGTAAGACAGGGGAATGTTTGGTGGGCGCTGTAAATCGCTTTTTGGTGTGGGAAGACACTAAACTGTTCCTGTCAGCTGTCAATAAATATTTCCAAATAGAAGCAAAAAAGTTTTATGACTCAGCTACTGCGGATGAAATACTCTGCTCTGGAGAGGATCTGCTACTGCTGGTGGGCAAGACTCTGCCCTGTAGAGACTCGCTACTGCTGTTGGTCAAGACTCTGCTGCCTGAGAGTACTCTGCTACTGCTGGTGGGCAAGACTCTGCTCCTGGAGAGTACTCTGCTACTGCTGGTGGGCAAGACTCTGCTCCTGGAGAGGACTCTGCTACTGCTGGTGGGCAAGACTCTGCTGCTGGAGAGGACTCTGCTACTGCTGGTGGGCAAGACTCTGCTGCCGGAGAGGACTCTGCTACTGCTGGTGGGCAAGACTCTGCTGCCGGAGAGGACTCTGCTACTGCTGGTGGGCAAGACTTTGCTGCTGGAGAGTACTCTGCTACTGCTGGTGGGCAAGACTCTGCTGCCGGAGGGGACTCTGCTACTGCTGGTGGGAAAGACTCTGCTGCCAGGAGATTACTCTGCTACTGCTGGTGGGAAAGACTCTGCTGCTGGAGAGGACTCTGCTACTGCTGGTGGGCAAGACTCTGCTCCTGGAGAGGACTCTGCTACTGCTGGTGGGCAAGACTCTGCTGTTGGAGAGTACTCTGCTACTGCTGGTGGGCAGACTCTGCTCCTGGAGAGGACTCTGCTACTGCTGGTGGGCAAGACTCTGCTCCTGGAGAGTACTCTGCTACTGCTGGTGGGCAAGACTCTGCTGCTGGAGAGGACTCTGCTACTGCTGGTGGGCAAGACTCTGCTCCTGGATTGTCCTCTGATACTTCTGTTGGGCAAGACTCTGCTGCTGGAGATTACTCTGCTACTTCTGGTGGGCAAGACTCTGCTGCCGGAGAGGACTCTGCTACTGCTGATGGCAAGACTCTCTGCCGGAGAACTCTGCTACTGCTGTGGCATAGACTCTGCTCCTGAAATCTCTCTACTGCTGGTGGGCAAAGACTCTGCTCCTGGAGAGACTAGCTATGAGTGCAGACCCTGGAGATACTCTGCACTGCTGGTGGGCAAGACTCTGCTGCCGAAGGACCTGCTACTGTGTTGGGCAAACATCCTGCCTGAGATACTTTAACTAGCTGGTGGGCAAGACTCTGCTCTGGAAGTACTCTGCTACTGCTGTTGGGCAGACTCTGCTCGGAGAGGACTCTGCTACTGCTGGTGAGCAAGACTCACTGCTGCGAGATTCTGCTACGGGTGGCAAGACTTGCTGGAGGACTCTGCTACTGCTGTGGGCAAGACTCTGCTGCCTGGAGAGGACTCTGCTACTGCTGGTGGGCAAGACTCTGCTCCTGAGAGGACTCTGCATACTGCTGGTGGGCAAGACTCTAGCTGCCTGAGAGGACTCTGCATACTGCAGTGGGCAAGACTCTGCTCCATGAGAGACTCTGCTAACTGCTGGTGGGCAAGACTCTGCTCTGGAGAGGACTCTGCTACTGCTGGTTTGGGCAAGACTCTGCTGCTGGAGAGTACTCTGCTACTGGTGGGCAAGACCTTCTGCTGAGGAGGGGAACTCTGCTACTGCTGGTGGGCAAGACTCTGCTCCCGGAGAGACTCTGCAAACTGCTGGGGGCCAAGACTCTGCTGCGGAGGGACTTGCTACTGCTGGTGGGCAAGACTCTGCTGCCGGAGAGACTCTGCTACTGCTGGTGGGCAAGACTCTGCTCCTGGGAGAACTCTGTACTGCTGGTGGGCAAGACTCTGCTCCCGGAGAGACTCTGCTACTGCTGGGGGCAAGACTCTGCTCCCGGAGAGGACTCTGCTACTGCTGGTGGGCAAGCTCTGGCTGCCTGAGGGGACTCTGCTACTGCTGGGGGGCAAGACTTGCTGCCTGGAGAGGACTCTGCTACTGCGGTGGGCAAGACTCTGCTGCGGGAGGACTCTGCTACTGTGGTGGGCAACTCTGCTGCTGGAGAGGACTCTGTTTACTGCTGGTGGGAAAGAACTCTGTCCCTGGAGGGGACTCTGCTATTTGCTGGTGGGCAAGACTCTGCTCTGGAGGGACTGCTACTGCTGTTGGGCAAGACTCTGCTGAAGGAGGGGACTCTGCTTCTGCTGGTGGGCAAGACTCTGCTGCTAGAGGTGACTCTGCTTCTGCTGGTGGGAAAGACTCTGCTGCTGGAGATGACTCTGCTACTGCTGGTGGGCAAGACTCTCTGCTAGAGGTGACTCTGCTTCTGCTGGTGGGAAAGACTCTGCTGCTGGAGATGACTCTGCTACTGCTGGTGGGAAAAACTCTGCTGCCGGAGGGGACTCTGCTACTGCTGGTGGAAAGACTCTGCTGCTGGAGAGGACCTCCCTACTGCTGGTGGGCAAGACTCTGCTCCTGGAGGGGACTCTGCTACTGCTGGGGGGCAAAAACTCTGCTGTGGAGAGTACTCTGCTACTGCTGGTGGGCAAGACTCTGCTGCCGGAGAGTACTCTGCTACTGCTGGTGGGCAAGACTCTGCTGCCGGAGAGGACTCTGCAAACTGCTGGTGGCAAGACTCTGCTCCCGGAGAGACTCTGCTACTGCTGGTGGCAAGACTCTGCTGCC
This sequence comes from Phyllomedusa bahiana, assembly GCA_025379985.1. Lineage (NCBI taxonomy): Eukaryota > Metazoa > Chordata > Amphibia > Anura > Hylidae > Phyllomedusa > Phyllomedusa bahiana. Next base: position 6,588 of record JAODAL010066348.1, on the reverse strand, counting down.
GGAGGGGACTCTGCTACTGCTGGGGGGCAAGACTCTGCTGCGGAGAGGACTCTGCTACTGCTGGTGGGCAAGACTCTGCTGCTGGAGAGTGCTACTGCTGGTGGGCAAGACTCTGCTCCCGGGAGAGGACTCTGCTACTGCTGTGGCAAGACTCTGCTGCCGGAGGGGACTCTGCTACTGCTGGTGGGCAAGACTCTGCTGCGGAGAGGACTCTGCTACTGCTGGTGGGCAAGACTCCTGCTCCTGGAGAGGACTCTGCTATGCTGGTGGCAAGACTCTGCTCCTGGAGAGAAACTCTGCTACTGCTGGTGGGCAAACTCTGCTGCCCGGAGGGACTGCAATGCTGTTGGGAAAGGGACTCTGCTGCTGGAGAGTACTTCTCTACTGCTGTGGGCAACACCTGTGCTGGTGAGGGACTCTTGCTACTGCTGGTGGGCAAGACTCGCTCCTAAGTACTCTCTACTCGGGTTGGGGCAAGACTCTGCGCCGGAAGGGACTGCTACTGCTGTTGGGCAAGACTCTGCTGCTGGAGAGTACTTGCTACTGCTGGTGGCAAGACTCTGGCTGAGAGGACTCTGCTACTGCTGGGGGGCAAGACTCTGCTCTGGAGAGGACTCTGCTACTGCGGGTGGGGCAAGACTCTGCTCCGGAGAGTACTCTGCTACTGCTGGGGGGCAAGACTCTGCTGCCGGAGGGGACTGCTACTGCGGGTTGGGCAAGACTCTGCTGCTGGAAGTACTCGCTACTCTGGTGGGCAAAAACTCTGCTGCTGGAGAGGACTCTGCTACTGCTGGTGGGCAAGATTCTGCTCTGGAGAGGCCCTGCTACTGCGGGTGGGCAAGACTCTGCTGCTGGAGAGTACTCTGCTACTGCTGTGGGCAAGACTCTCCCTCCCGGGAGAGGACTCTGCTACTGCTGTGGGCAAGACTCTGCTCCTGGAGAGGACTCTGCTACTGCTGGTGGGGCAAGAATCTGCTCCTGGAGAGTACTCTGCTACTGCTGGTGGGCAAGCTCTGCTGCCGGAGAGGACTCTGCTACTGCTGGTGGGCAAGACTCTGCTGCTGGAGAGTGCTACTGCTGGTGGGCAAGACTCTGCTGCCGGAGAGGACTCTGCTACTGCTGGTGGGCAAGACTCTGCTGCCGGAGAGGACTCTGCTACTGCTGGTGGGCAAGACTCTGCTGCTGGAGAGTACTCTGCTACTGCTGGTGGGCAAGACTCTGCTGCGGGAGAGGACTCTGCTACTGCTGGTGGGCAAGACTCTGCTGCTGGAGAGGACTCTGCTACTGCTGGTGGGCAAGTCTCCGCTGATGGAGAGTACTCTGCTACTGCTGGTGGGCAAGACTCTGCTGCTGGAGAGGACTCTGCTACTGCTGGTGGGCAAGACTCTTCTCCTGGAGAGTACTCTGCTACTGCTGGTGGGCAAGACTCTGCTCCTGGAGAGTACTCTGCTACTGCTGGTGGGCAGGACTCTGCTGCTGGAGAGGACTCTGCTACTGCTGGTGGGCAAAGCTCTGCTGCTAGAGGTGACTCTGCTTCTGCTGGGGAACAAGGTTCTGCTACTAGAGGTGACTCTGCTTCTGCTGGTGGGCAAGACTCTGCTGCTAGAGACAACTGCTACTGCTGGTGGGCAAGACTCTGCTGCTGGAGAGGACTCTGCTACTGCTGGTGGGCAAGACTCTGCTGCTGGAGAGGACTCTGCTTCTGCTCGGGACAAGGTTCTACTGTTAGTAGCCGACTCTACTTCTGCTGGAGAACAATGCTCTGCTGCTAGAGGCAACTCTGCTTCTGCTGGAGAACAATGCTCTGCTCCTAGAGACAACTCTGCTTCTGCTGGAGAACAATGCTCTGCTGCTAGAGACAACTCTGCTTCTGCTGGAGAACAATGCTCTGCTGCTAGAGACAACTCTACTTCTGATGGGAAACAATGCTCTGCTGCTAGAGGCATCTCTGCTTCTGCTAGAGAACAATGCTCTGCTGCATGAGACAACTCTGCTTCTGCTAGAGAACAATGCTCGGCTGCTAGAGGCAACCCTGCTTATGCCGGGAGTTACCCTATTTTCACACATGGTTCTCCTCCTATTGCCCAGAGACATATGAGTCTGAGCTGAATCTCAAGAGAACATGGGTCATGCAGCAAGACCATGACCCCAGAGGCATAGCAAGGGAGGGTGTGGGGGTAGGTGGACAGCCACAGGCGGCACATGTCCCCGCGGCGAGTTCATTCAGTGCATCTGTTTGTAGACATGAACCTGCTGCATGTGCTTCCTCAGAATGCGCATATAATTGAAAACTAAGGCAGAGCAAAGAGCTGACGACCATCAGTTCCCTATCCCACCGACTGACTTCTCCTATGAGCTTCCGACTTAATGGAGTAAGTGGCTCAGGATGCGTGATACAGCGATGTTATCATGCTTCCTGCGCCTCTGTGTCTACTAGGCCAAAAGGCTTGGACTTAGGCCCTTTTTTTTTGGCCTAGGAGAGCCAGGAGCAGCATCCCGGCATAGGTGGCATGGTGATGTCACGCCACTCATGCTAGACACTAGCTCCCAGAGCTAGCTACTTGGCGGGGGAGCGGGAGGAGATGAATATAATTTTAATTTTTTTATTATTATAACAAAAACCCTTTGTTTGCACAGCTCACCACATGTTCATAGGTTTTCCAACAGCCAATTTGTAAATCACATGGGGTGCCCGGATCCAGCCCCGGGACAAGGGCGAAAACAGAACAATCCAAGGGAGAAGAAGTTTGTATACTTACCTATATACCTACAGGGGGCATATAAACCTACCTATCTACAGGGGTCTGTATCTCTACCTATAGGGGCCTATATACCTATCTACCTACAGGGGGCATATATGCCTACCTACTAGGGGTCCATATACCTAAGTTATGGGGAACCTATATACCAACTTACTTAATGGGGGCAGTCAATTTTACTACTTACTAGGGGTCCTCTATACTTACAGTGGGCATATACACCCACCTAATAGAGGGCCTTTATTTTCAATGAGGGGTCAATATTACTAACTACCTACTAAATGGTGAGTCAATATTGCTACCTACCTACTTAATGGGGGACCTATATACCTTCTTGTTTTTTGAAGCCCTGTATTACTGCCTACCTAATGAGTGGCCTGTATACCTACCCATCTACTTAATGGGAGACCTATTTACCTACCTGCCTAATTGGAGCACACCTACATAAAAGAGGTTCCATCTATCTGCCTATCTATTTGGAGGGTGCCTATCTACTATATGGGGACACAAGACAAGACTAAAGCTGGATGAACAAATGGTAACCTCATAGTCATCTAGGGATGCTTTTACTGTAAGAGGCACAAAAGGGTCATTATGACCATTAGGGGGACTATGTACCTTGTACAGAGGTAGGGATTGGTAGGGAAGTGCTGAAAAGATGTTTGTGTATAAATTCTGCAGGGATGAGTGGTGGCCGAGAGAAGTTGTCATGGGGTTTTGATTGGGAGAAGAGAACGACTCATCAGAGATGATGTGTTATGTTCCTAGAGCAGTCTTTGTAAGTGCTGGGAAGTAGAGGAAACCTTTGCTCCCCAGAGCTTAACCCTTTGATTGCCAAGATCCGTGCCCGTGGTATAATCAAAGGGCATTCCCCTGCTTCAACAGATGATCAGGACTCCCGGTGACCTGATGGAGCCCTGGGGAACATCTGTACAGTCAGCCCTGAGGACCGAGAGTAGCCACAGGGCTGACTGTATAACAAGCCTGCAGTCAGGGCACACCGTGTACTGCCCTGATTGCAGCCTGTATCGAACTGAGACAGATTGTAATGTGTTAGCATGTGCATGAATACTAATATATTACCAAGCGTAAAAAAAAAAAAAAAAATTGTAAAATAGTTATCCCTTCATGGGATAAAAAAGTAAAAACATAAAAATGTGTGGAAAAATAAATAAAATAAATAATAATTTTTTTTTGCAGATTTTCAATTTGTATCCACTGGAACATGGTAGATGTGATCAGGGAGATGCAACTTAATATTGATTCCCCAGATTCTGCTGTGTTTAGAGATATCCCATATGTGGCCCTAGTGCACTATTTGGCTCAACCACAGGCCTCAGAATAGGAGGAGGAACACCTAACGGACTCTGGGGTCTCATTTTGATTATGATGTTATTTATGGGCCATATCAGGTATACGGACGCCCTAAGGTGCTAAAACTTAATAAACTCCCCTAAAAGACCCCATATTGAAAACTACACCCCTTAAGGAATATATCCAGGGGTGCAGTGAGTATATCAACCCCACAGGTGTTTCACCAATTTTTTTAGACCTCAGCTGTAAAAATGAAAAAATCTTATTTTTTCTTTTATCTGCCATTTTAGCTGAAAATATTTCATTTTTACAAGGAATCCTGGAAAAAGCATCCCAGAGATTGTTACACAATTTCTTCCAAGTTCGGCAAAACCCTACATGTGGGTGTAAACTGCTGTTTGGGCGCAGGCAGGGCGTACAAGGGAGGGAGCGCTATTTGGCTTTTGGAACACAGATTTTGGTGGGGTCATGTCGCATTTATAAAGCCCCCAAAGTACCAGAACAGGTGAAACCTTCCAGGAGTTGCCCCATTTTGGATTCAACACCCTTCATGGATCTCATCTAGGGGTGTACTGTGCATTCTGGGCACACAGGTGTTCCATTGATATTTTAGCATTGGGCCATGAAAATGGTGGGGGAAAAAACGCAGTTCCGCCATTGTTTTTTGGGCTTCATTTTTACAGCGTTTGCCATACGGGATAAATGACAGGATAACTTTACTATCTGGTTTGGTACAATTGCAATTATATACATTTTATACAGTTTTTTATGTTTTATTACTTTTACACAATAGAAATGCATTTGTAAAAAAATTGCGGTTTGATGTTGTCATAGTCTTTTAGCCGTACGTTTTTATTTTTCTGTACATGGAGCTGATTATTGGCTTGCTTTTAGCAGGATGATTTGACGTTTTTATTGGTACCATTAAGGAGTTCATATGAAGCTTTGATCACTTTTCATCAAGGTCTTTGTGAGGCATTTTGAACAAAATGCAACAATCGAGGTAGTGTTTTTTTTTATTTTTATTTTTTACAGAGGTCACCGTGCACTATAAATGACATACTAGCTTTACTCAGCAGGTTGATACGATTACAGCGATACCACATTTGTCTTTTTTTATGTTTTACTGCTTTTACACAATAAAAATGCTTTTATTCAAAAGGAAAACACGTTTTTGCATCGCCATAGTCTGAGAGTCATCACATTTTTATTTTTCTATGTACGGAGCGGTGTGTGGGCTTGTTTTTTGCGGGATGATTTGATGTTTTTATTGGTAACCTTTTTTGGGGGATAAGGCTTTTTGATTGGTTTTAAATCTGTTTTTTGGAAGGCAGGGTGAAGAAAATACTGCAATTATTGTAGTGTTTCTTATTTTTATTTTTAACATGGCTCACCGTGCAGTATACGGGACAGTTAATTTTACTCTATGGGCTGATACGATTACAGCGATATCCAATTTATACAGTTTTTTTTTATGTTGAAGCGCTTTAAAAAAAGAGTTTTTATTGTGCAAAACAAAATGCATGCATCGCTGTCTTCTGATAGCCATTACTTTTTTATTTTTTCGCATACACGTAAGGGCTTTTTTTTGCGGGATGAACTGACATTTTCATTAGTACCACTTTGGTGCTTATATGACTTTTTGATCATGACTTTCTTTTATTCCATTTTATGTGCTGCTTGATGAACGAAAAGCGGAATTCTGTTTTTTGTTTTGTTTTAATAGCGCTCACCGCGTGTTAAATAATGTGACACAATTATAGGACAGGTCTTTACGCATGCGTCAATACCAGGTATGTGTATTTTATTTCTTTTTTATGTTTTTTGGGATGATTGCCATTTGTAAAATCGAAAAGGGCGGTGTATGTGTTTTTATTTTTTGTGTTTGTGTTTTACTTATTTTTTTTAATTTTTCACAGTTTTTCTTTACTTTTTTCCATAAGGGACTTATATCAAAATGGAGAACAGTACTGTTTACTGATCTCCATGGTGACTGTCACTCACTATGCCTGGCCATGCCTACAGAGCACGGCTGGGCATAGTGACGTCACGTGCAGCCGGGAAGCCTTTGTTAGACTTCCGGGCTGTGAGATACTGAGAGAAGGGGAACATCTCTCCTTATGGAGAGCACCAGTTAAGGTGTGTAGTGTTTTGATTGCCTTTTAACCCACTACTAAGCATCTGCATATCACAAGGCATTATGGGAAAGGAGCTGGGAAGCTCACTGCGCCCTCTATTGGTTGTAAGGGCTGTGAGATAAGCAGTCAGCAGCCACAATCACACCGCGGCTTCTCCGATGGAGGATCGAGGGAGTTCCCTCCTTCTGTCTTTCCCCTAGCTTCTGCAATCGCAATAAATCCCCGCAGCTAAGGAGTAAATGACCCACGGCCGAAGCTCACTCACTGCAGCATGGGGCCAGCTGTGATCCTTCCACTTGTGAGCTTGCACGATCCTTATGACGTACCTGTACATCAATTTGCAGGAACCCCTTCCCAACCCCTGAAGTCCCTTACAT
>JAODAL010066347.1:0-17803 GCA_025379985.1 Phyllomedusa bahiana | reverse complement strand
GGTGGGGCAAGGGGGTGCGAGTGTACCCCGGCCCCTGCTGCCTCCTGGGTACGGGTAGGAGCCCCCTCCCTCCAACGTGTCGCATCAGCAGCTGCACACGTATAGGGAGCGCGGTAAACGGGGGCCATTTCCCGAACGTCATTGTGCAGGGGGGAGGGGCTGAGACCAGGGGAGGATGGAGGTGAGACCAGCGGGAGTGATGGAGGGTGAGACCAGGGGGTGTGTAGGGTGGCCCAGCGGGGGATGGAGGTAAACCCAGGGGGGATGATGGAGGGTGAGACCACCCGGGAGTGTGGAGGGTGAGACCAGGGGAGTGATGGGGGTGAGATCAGCGGAGTGATGGGGGTGAGACCAGCGGAGTGATGGGGGGTAGACCAGGGGAGTGATGGAGGGTGAGCCCGGGGGCGTGGAGGGTGAGAAAGCGGGGTGATGGGGGTGAGTCAGGGGGGTGATGGTGGGTGAGATCAGCGGGTGTGATGGTGGGTGTGATCAGCGGAGTGATGGAGGGTGAGATCAGCGGGAGTGATGGAGGCTGAGATCAGCGAGAGTGGGGGCTGAGTCCCCGGGATGATGGAGATGAGATCAGCGGAGTGATGGGGGTGAGACCGCGGGAGTGGGGAGGGTGGTCGGGGGAGTGTGGAGGGTGAGACCAGCGGGAGTGATGGAGGGTGAGACCAGCGGGAGTGATGGAGGGTGAGACCAGCGGGAGTGATGGAGGGTGAGACCAGCGGGGATGATGGAGGCTGAGACCAGCGGGAGTGATGGAGGGTGAGATCAGCGGGAGTGATGGAGGGTGAGAGCAGCGGGGTGAGGGGGTGAGATCGCGGGGGAGGGGGGTGAGCCCGCAGGAGGATGGAGGGTGAGCCCGGGAGTGATGGGGGTGAGACCAGGGGAGCGAGGAGGGTGGACGGGGAGTGATGGGGGGGGGAGATCAGCGGGGGTGTGGAGGTGAGACAGGGGGTGTGGAGGGGTGATCAGGGGATGTGGGGGTGAGACAGCGGGGTGATGGAGGTGAGACCGGGGGGTGAGGGGGTGAGATCAGGGGGGTGATGGAGGCTGGGGATCAGGGAGTTTGGAGGGTGAGTCAGGGGAGTGAGGGAGGTGGCCAGCGGGGGATGATGGAGGGTGAGACAGCGGGGTGATGGGGGTGAGATCAGCGGGGGATGGGGGTGGATCAGCGGGAGTGATGGAGGGTGAGTCAGGGGGGATGGGGGTGGGAAGCGGGAGTGATGGAGGGTGAGACCAGCGGGAGTGATGGAGGGTGAGACCAGCGGGAGTGATGGAGGGTGAGATCAGAGGGAGTAGGGGGTGGATCAGGGGAGGATGGGGGTGAGCCGGGGAGTGAAGGGGGGGTTTGAGAACAGCGGGGCGATGGGGGGTGGGCCCGCGGGGGGATGGGGGTGGATCAGCGGGGGAGCGATGGAGGGTGAGATCAGCGGGAGCGATGGAGGGTGAGATCAGCGGGAGCGATGGAGGGTGAGATCAGCGGGAGCGATGGACGGGGAGATCAGCGGGAGTGATGGAGGGGGAGATCAGCGGGAGTGATGGAGGGTGAGACAGGGGAGTGAGGGAGGGTGAGAATAGGGGGGTGTGGGGGTGAGTAGCGGGAGTGATGGGGCTGGATCAGCGGGAGTGATTGAGGGTGGAAAATCGGGGAGGATGGGGGTGAGTCAGGGGGATGATGGAGGTGAGTCGGGGAAAGGATGGAGGGTGAGCCGCGGGGGGGTGATGGAGGGTAGATCGGGGGGAGTGATGGAGGGTGAGCCCAGGGGAGTGAGGGGGTGAGCCCAGGGGGGGGGGGGGGGGGGGGTGGGTGAGCCAGGGGTTGATGGGGGTGGACCAGGGGAGTGTGGGGGTAAACCAGGGGAGCGATGGGGGTGAGTTCAGCGGGGCGATGGGGGGGTGGATCAGCGGGGCGATGGAGGGTGAGATCGCGGGAGTGTGGAGGTGGATCAGCGAGAGTGTGGAGGCTGAGATCACGGGGGATGAGGGGTGAGTCAGGGGGATGATGGAGGGTGGATCGCGGGGTGATGAGGGTGGACAGGGGGGTGGGGGTGAGTCAGCGAGGTAGGGAGGCTAGATCCGGGGAGATGGAGAGTGGATCAGCGGGAGTGATGGGGGTGGATAGCGGAGAGATGGAGGTGGATGGGCGAGAGGATGGAGGCTGAGAACGGGATGATGGAGAGTGAGATCAGCGGGAGTGATGGAGGGTGGCCCGGGGGGATGGGGGGGGAATCGGGGGAGTGATGGAGGGTGAGATAGGGGAGTGTGGGGGTGAGATAGCGGGAGTGATGGAGGGTGTGATCAGCGGAGTGATGGAGGGTGAGATCAGCGGGAGCGATGGAGGGTGAGATCAGGGGGGGAGTGTGGGGGTCGATCAGGGGGAGTGTGGAGGGTGAGATCAGCGGGGGTGATGGAGGGTGAGATCAGCGGGGGTGGAGGGTGAGATCAGCGGGAGTGATGGAGGGTGAGATCAGCGAGAGTGATGGAGGCTGAGATCACCGGGGAATGGAGGTGAGATCAGCGGGATGTGGAGGGGAGACCCGGGAGTGATGGAGGGTGAGATCAGCGGGAGTGATGGAGGGTGAGATCAGCGGGAGTGATGGAGGGTGAGATCAGCGAGAGTGATGGAGGCTGAGATCACCGGGGATGATGGAGAGTGAGATCAGCGGGAGTGATGGAGGGTGAGATCAGCGGGAGTGATGGAGGGTGAGATCAGCGGGAGTGATGGAGGGTGAGAAGGGGAGTGAGGAGGGTGAGATAGCGGGGAGGAGGGGGGGGTGGATCAGGGGGAGTGGGGAGGGTGGACCGGGGAGGATGGGGGGTGGCCAGCGGGATGATGGAGGGTGGACCGGGGGAGGATGGGGGTGAGACCAGCGGGGATGATGGAGGGTGAGACAAGGGGGATGGAGGGTGAGTCAGCGGGAAAGCGAGGAGGGTGAGATCAGCGGGGGATGGGGGGTGAGAGCAGCGGGAGTGATGGAGGGTGAGATCAGCGAGAGTGATGGAGGGGAGATCCCCGGGGAGAGGGGAAGTGAGATCGCGGGAGAGGGGGTGAGATCACGGGAGTGATGGGGGGGTGAGATCAGGGGAGTGAGGGGGTGGATCAGGAGAGTGATGGGGTGAGATCCCCGGGGATGTGGAGAGTGAGATGGGAGTGATGGGGGTGAGATCAGCGAGAGGAGGAGGCTGAGTCCGAGAGTGTGGAGGTGAATCACCGGGATATGGAGATGGATCGCGGGGTGATGGGGGTGAGCCAGGGGAGCGTTGGGGGGGGTAGGGGAGTGATGGAGGGGATCAGCGGGAGTGATGGAGGGTGAGATCAGCGGGAGTGATGGAGGGTGAGATCAGCGGGAGTGATGGAGGGTGAGATCAGCGGGAGTGATGGAGGGTGAGATCAGCGGGAGTGATGGAGGGTGAGATCAGCGGGAGTGATGGAGGGTGAGATCAGCGGGAGTGATGGAGGGTGAGATCAGCGGGAGTGATGGAGGGTGAGATCAGCGGGAGTGATGGAGGGTGAGATCAGCGAGAGTGATGGAGGCTGAGATCACCGGGGATGATGGAGAGTGAGATCAGCGGGGATGGAGGGTGAGTAAAAGGGGAGGTTGGAGGGTGAGATCAGCGGGAGTGATGGAGGGTGAGACCAGCGGGAGTGATGGAGGGTGAGATCAGCGGGGATGATGGAGGCTGGCCGCGGGGTGAGGAGGCTGGATCGCGGGAGTGATGGAGGTGAGATAGGGGAGTGATGGGGGTGAGATCACGGGGGGTGATGGGGGTGAGATCGGGGGAGTGAGGAGGGGGGTTTTAGCGGGAGTGTGGAGGCTGAAATAGCGGGGTGATGGAGGGTGAGACAGCGGGATGATGGAGGTGTTTTGCGGGAGTGTGGGGGGTGGTCAGCGGGAGGATGGAGGGTGAGATCGGGGAGTGAGAAGGGTGAGATCAGGGGGAGTGATGGGGCTGAGATCGGAGAGTGATGGGGCTGAGAAGCGGAGTGATGGAGGTGAGATCAGCGGGGAGAGCGTAAAATTTGAAAGGGGATGAACAGCATGAGCGGTAGCAGTGAGGGGTGGATGATTGGTACGAGGGTTTGGATGGGGTAGCGGGAGGGGGTGAATGAGCAGTAGCAGTGAAGGGTGAGAGGAGCGGAAGTGGTGAGGGGTGAGATGAGCAGTAGCGAAGGGGTGAGATGGCAGTGGGTGGATGAGCAGTGGGTGAAGGGTGAAATGAGGGGTAGTAGGGGGGGTGGTGACAAGTGGTGGATGGAGCGTAGTGGTGAGTGAGGGGGTAGCGGTGGGGTGAGATAAAAGGGAAGGGGGAGGGTGAGATGAGCGATAGCGGTGTCGGGTGAGATGAGCGGTAGAGGTGAGGGGTGAGATGAGCGGTAGAGGTGAGGGGTGAGATGAGAGGTAGCGGTAAAGGATGAGGAGCGGGTAGCGTGGGGGGGAGATGGCGAAGCGGTGGACGGGGTGGATGGAGGGTAGCGTGAGAGGTGAGAGGGAGCGGTAGCGGTGACGGTGAAAGAGCGGTAGCGGGGGGACAGGTGAGAGAGCGGTGCGGTGAAGGTGAGATGAGCGGTAGCGGTGAAGGTGGTAGCGGTAGCGGTGACGGTGAGGAGTGGTAGCGGTGAGGGTGAGATGAGCGGTAGCAGTGAAGGGTGAGATGAGCGGTAGCAGTGAGGGGGGAGATGAGCGAAGCGGTGACCGGTGAGATGAGCGGTAGCGGTGACAGGTGAGATGAGCGGTAGCGGTGACAGGTGAGATGAGCGGTAGCGGTGACAGGTGAGATGAGTGGTAGAGGTGAGGGGTGAGATGAGCGGTAGCGGTGAGAGGTGAGATGAGCAGTAGCAATGAAGGGTGAGAGGAGCGGTAGCAGTGAGGGGTGAGATGAGCGGTAGCGGTGAAGGATGAGATGAGCAGTAGCGGTGACGGGTGAGATGAGCGGTAGCGGTGAGGGGTGAGATGAGCAGTAGTAGTGGGGTGAGATTAGCGGTAGCGGTGAGGGGTGAGATAAGCGGTAGCAGTGAGGGGTGAGATGAGCGGTAGCAGTGAAGGGTGAGATGAGAGGTAGTAGTGAAGTGTGAGATGAGCGGTAGCGGTGGAGGGTAAGATAAGCAGGATATGCGGTAAAGTTGGAGGATGAGATCAGTGTGGCGCCCTCACCCACTGAGGACACCGATTAGTGGCAGGACATTTATATCTGCTGTGGTCAGGGGCTTCCTCTGTTGCTGGAGATCATGAGCACATGGGGCTTTTGTCCCCCCATTTCCATCATGTAACCAGCCATGGAGGTCACTCATCTGTATGGGATCCACATATAATGTAACTATCAGGTGTTGCTATATACAGAATAGTATGCAGATATGTGTAGCCTGGGGCTGGTTGCCTCCTTCTGATAAGTTGCTCTTTACTTTTGGAGTTCATTGGTGCAGATCAGATAATATATTTATTGTCATTATTTCATACTTTATTGGGTATCCTTCATTTCTACATAGACCTATTTATATCTATCTAATACGGTATAAATCGATACAAGGCCTCAGGTGTGAATGGGGAGCAGGTGTGTTAAATATGATATTATCGGTTTCACACTCACTGACATGGCACCTCATTGTAAAGAACTGTCTGAGGATCTGAAAAAAAGAATTGTTTCCCTGCATAAAGATGGCCTAGGCTATAAGAAGATTGCCAACACCCTGAAACTGAGCTGCAGAACCGTGGTCAAAGCCATGGTTTAACAAGACAGGTTCCACTTAAAACAGGCCTGGTCATGGTCGACCAAAGAAGTTGAGTGCACATGATCAGCGTCATATCCAGAAATTGTCTTTTCAAAATTGACTGCTGAGGTTAAAGGGGTGGGAGCCAGCCTGTCAGTGCTCAGACCATACATCACACACTGCATCACATTGGTCTGCATGGCTGTCATCCCAGAAGGAAGCCTCTTCTTAAGATGATGCACAAGAAAGAACAAAAACAGTTTGCTGAAGACAAGCAGACTAAGGACATGGATTACTGGAACCATATCCTGTGGTCTGATGAGATCAAGATAAACTTATTTGGTTCAGATGATGTCAAGCGTATATGGCGGCAACCAGATGACGAGAACAAAGACAGTGTGTCTTGCCTACGGTCAAGCATGGTGGTGGGAGTGTCATGGTTTGGGGCTGCATGAGTGCTGCCAGCTGTCGGGAGCTACAGTTGATTGAGGGACCCATGAATGCCAACATGTACTGTGACATACTGAAGCAGAGCATTATCCCCTCCCTTCTGGGCTGCAGGCAGTATTCTATCATGTTAACGACCCCAAACACCCCTCCACAACAACCAGTGCTTTGCTAAAGAAAATGAGGCTAAACTTGCTGGAATGGCCAAGCATGTCTCTAGACCTAAACCCTATTGCGCATCTGTAGGTCATCCTCAAATGGAAGGTAGAGGAGTGCAAGGTCTCTAACATCCACCAGCTCCGTGATGTTGTTATGGAGAATGGAAGAGGATTCCAGTGGCTGCAACCTGTGAAGCTCTAGTGAACTCCATACACATTGCTGGAGCATAATGGTGGCCACACAAAATATTGACACTTTGGGCACAATTTCTCCATTTTTATCTAGAGGGTGTACAGTACTCACTTTTGTTGCAAATGGCATATTATCATGGGTGTTTGTCATTTTATTTATTTAATAAAATATAATATGATTTTATTATTTATTGGGTGTTGTATTTGTAGGTGATATATACTTTTTAGTGTATGGTCACACGGCGTCTTTCCTCTGGCAGAGAATTCCACAGTCTCACTGCTCTTACAGTAAAGAATCCCTTTCTATGTTTATGTAGAAACTTTCTTTCCTCAAGATGTAGAGAATGCCCCCTTGTTCTAGATACAGCCCTGGGTATAAATAAATCTTGGAAGAGATCTCTATATTGACGTTTGATGTATTTAAACATATTTATTATGTCCCCCGAAGCCTTCTTTTCTCTAAAACTAAATAACCCTAATCTTGCTAATCTTTCGGGTACTGTAGTCCACCCAGTCCTTTTATTATTTTTGTTGCCCGCCTTTGTACCTGTTCAAGCTCTACAATGTCTTTCCTGTGCACTGGTGCCCAAAACTGTACACAATATTCCATGTGTGGTCTAACCAGTGACTTGTATAATGGGAGAATAATGTTCTCATCATGTCCCAAATCAATATGAAAGACATTAGAGCAAAGCAAAATACACCAATAAAGACTGAAATGACCGTAAAGTAACAATAATGCAACAACATTTATAACTTTATTTAACTTAAATATTATAAACCAGTGTGTGACAATAATAAAACCATTTAATAACATATAAAAGTAGCAGAACAAAAGTTGGTACCTGTGGTAAGGAAAAGAATGGAATAATTAAAAGGGTTGTCTCACTACAAGGTTTGCTTTTTATATTAGAGATCTTGCAAAAACAAGTCACTTTATAATATGTATCCATTAACAGTGTCCTACATATTCCTAGATCTCCCCTCTTGTATGGGCTGTATCAGCTCCTCAGGTCGCTATAGCTACAGACCTGTTTGATCTCTCCTGGTATGCTGCCAGCACTGGTTGCTACAGCTACGGACCTGGTGTCCTCAGCAGCTCATACCTGCAGGCCAGTAGAAGCCAGTAAAGCTGGTAAATTCAAAAATGAAACTGAGAAAACAAAACTGAGGTGAAATGAAGCAATGTAGTGAGACAACCCCTTTAATGCTCACTAATCAAGCCAGCCAAGATAACAAATCCCCCCAAAAATGTAATGAACTAAGTACTGGTACCACCATAGAAATGCCCTGATGCTCATTTCACCGCCTAGCTTTCTCGAAGGGGCCCTTGAGTATCAAGAAAGGTAACTGAGCTCCTGGTAGTGGGACCACCGTATTCAAGGCTCTACAGAAAAATACTGCTGCTATATGTCGATCCACCAATAAATATGAGACACCAATAAGAACCATCAGTTATATGTCATCTAGTAGAAGCCAATCAGGTATACATGATCCATATGATCTAGTAGAAGCCACAATTATTTTTTTTAGGGAAGTAGAGTGCCCCCTTGTCTGCAGGGCCCTTGTGTAGCTGCATCGGTTGCACATAGGGGTCACCTCTGGATATTGGGATGTCACTGCTGCAGTGGTCAGGTGACACTACCTGACGTCATCGTTCGGAGCACTCACTTCTAACTGTTGACGTCAGGCAATGGCACTTGACCAGGGCAGCTCATCAGCGGGTGCAGCAGTGATATCACATTCAGCAGAAGACAGATATTAGAAGACCGGCGCAGAGTGAGGACAATGCAGCGATGGAACCGAGGTAAGTAGAAGCTGTAGTAGTAACCTAAAGAGAATGTAAAAAAAAAATAACCAAACAACCACTTACATAAGGCTTCAATTACATTTACTGGAAAATGATTCGCCAAGTAGCAAACTAAAACCCATTCTTGCTTATGTTGGGTTCTGCTCCAATTCTTCTTTAGAAGACTGCAGAAGTGTTATTGCTTTTTTTTTATTTATTTCCTGATGAGTCTGGTCAATTAATGCTTAAATCCTACTGAAATGGATCGCATAATATATCATTCCCGACCCAGTCGTTTAACCCATTAGATGCAAAAGTCAATTGCCAACATGGCATCAGATGGAGGGAGCTCCCTTGTCACCCAATTGCCCAGTGGCGCAATAAAATAATATGAATGGTCTGGTCCCAGTAGTGGTGAAGAAATCAACACTCCCACGGGATGAAAGATTCACTTCGATACATAAAGTCCAATACTTATTCGAGATAAGTATAAATGATGCTTTATTAAAACAGACTAAAAACAGACAAACATCTAAAAGATGTGTTTTGTGCTGTGGGCAGCACTTGTTCCAGTCACAATGTACAATACGTACAAGCAAAGCTGGTTTAAATAGCAAAAAAAATACTAGTCATGTACCAGGAAAATACAAATCAGCTCATCCTGACCTGTGTGGAGATCAGACAAAAAGAAAAACCAGGTTCCAGTTCCAGCAGCCGCATTGGAGAGGAGCAATGATCTTATCACATACATACCAAGAATGGCACTCCTGGCTATACAAATGCCAACAGTGATGGCTGGTGAAACACTGTACCAGAACCAGGGGCGTCGCTAGGCTGTTTTATTCGGGGCTCGGGCCCCGGATAAACTTGCTGTGCCCCGAACCTCGCCAGGCTCCAGGCCGCTGCTGTGGGCCCGGAGCACCGACAGTCTCTTCAGCTGTATGTGCGTCCGCTGGACACACATATAGCTGAGGGCTTCTGCGGAGCAGAGAGCGAGCGCTCCCTGCTCCACAGACAGTGTTGGACTGGCTCCCCGGAGGATCGCCGAGTAATCATAGCGCTGCGGCCCCGTGCTGTTATGCTGGCAGCGACGTGATGAAGTGATGTCAGCCAGAAGAGGAGCACGCTCGCCGGGGGAGGTAAGGTGAGTATTAATTTTGTTATTTTTAATGGAGTTGACCTCCCTGAGTGCCCCTATATACATCCCTGAGTGCCCCTATATCTATATACATCCCTGATTGCCTCTATATCTATATACTGCCTGAGAGCCCCTATATACATCCCTGAGTGCCCCTATATCTATATACTGCCTGAGAGCCCCTATATCTATATACTGCCTGAGAGCCCCTATATACATCCCTGAGTGCCCCTATATCTATATACTGCCTAAGAGCCCCTATATACATCCGAGTGCCCATATATATATATATATATAATGCTTGAACCCCCAAATTCTGCCTGAGAGCCCCCAATCATATACTCCTGAAGCCCCTATATATATCCCGAGGCCCCTATATCTATATACGCTTGAGACCCCCTATATACGCCTGAGAGCCCCTAATCCCTTTCAGAGTGCCCATATAAATTTTATAATGCGATAGCCCCAAAATTACTCCCTGAGAGCCCCTATATCTATAACGCCTGAACCCCCTATATTATCCCTAGTGCCCCTATACTATATACTGCCTGAGTGCCCCTTTTACCCCCCTGATGCCCCTGTATAGTGCCTGAGTACCCTTTATCTATATACTCCTAGTCCCCCCAATACTCCCTGAGTGACCCTATATCTATATACCTTTCTGAGATTTCCCCTATATATATACTGTCAATTTCCCCTATACTATAAACTCCCCAGAGAGAAACCTTAAACTATATCCTCCCTGAGGTGACTCTTTCTATATACCTGCCAGAGATTTCCCCTATATATACACTCCCCGGCCCTTTTTTAGTACACCTGTCCAACGTTTTTAACACTTAATTTCTAACAGCCAATCACAGGGGCGGCAACCAGTGCATTTAGGCATGTAGACAGGGTCAAGACAATCTCCTGCAGTTCAAACCGAGCATCATATGGGGAAGAAAGGTGATTTGGGGCCCTTTTGAACGGGGCATGGTTGTTGCCAAAGGGGGGGTCTGAGTTTTTAGAAACTGCTGATCTCCTGGGATTTTCACCAAAACCCCATCTCTGGGGTTTTACAAAAAGGGTCCGAAAAAAAAAAAACACCAGTGAGCCATCCTGGGGGCGAAATGCTTTTTACCCAGAGGCAAAGGAAAGGGGCAGACTGGTTCGAGCTATAAAAAGGCAACAGTGACCAAATACCACCCTTTTTACAACCAAGGTAGCGAAGAGCATCTCTGAACGCACAGTACGGCAACTTTAGGCAGTGGGCACAGCAGCAGAAGACCCACCGGGTGCCCCCTTTCACTAAGAACAGGAAACTGAGGCTCCAATTGCCAAGCTATCGAAATTGGACATAGAAGATTGGAAAAACTTGCTTTGGGCTGATGAGTCTCGATTTCTGCGGACATTCGGAGGGAGGGTCAAATTTGGGGCAACAACATGAAACAGATCCACCTGCCTTGTATCAACGGTTCAATGGTGGGGTGGTGTCATGGTGTGGGGGAAAATTTTTTTTGGGATCTTTGGGCCCCGGGGACCAATTTGGCATCGTTTCAACACCTTGTGGAATCTATTCCACGAAGAATTGAGGCAGTTCTGAAGCAAAGGGGGGCCAACCCGTTATAGCATGGGGTACCTAAAAAGTGGCCGGGGAGTGTATAATATTATTGCCAGAGATTTAACCCCATATCTATATACCTGCCTGAGAGAACCCATATCTATAAACCTCCTAGAGTACTTTAACTAATACCTGCCTAAATTTAACCCAATTTAATCCTGCCTTATGAGGGACCAGGGCGTAACAAAACCCGGGGGACAGGGGTAGCAGTTTCTACGGGGCCCGTCTTAGGGGGGGCCCCCGGGAGTGCTACTGTGTCCGCTACCCCGGGAAAAGCCGCTCCTGGGCCCGCCCGAGTGACTTAACAGTTCACTGTGGGGGGGCGGGGGGCTGGGGGGCCCACGCATACCCCCCTCAACGCCCGGGCAGCGCTGCTCGGTAGTAGCAGGATGGGCCCGACGCTCCGCCTGTTACTTCCCCCTCCGGCCCCTCTGTGGGGCGCACGCGGAGCGCAAGCCTGCGGGGAAAAAGCACCCCTATGCCTGCCTAACCCCCCATATGCCTCCCTATAGCCCCCATACCCTGCCTATACCCCCCAATCCTTCCTATAGCCCCCCTATGCCTGCCTTAGCCCCCCATATGCCGCCTATAGCCCCCCATAGCCTGCCTTACCCCCCCCATAGCCTGCCTATCCCCCCCCCTTTAGTCTGCCAAAACCCCCCCATATGCTGCCTATACCCCCCCATATGCCTCCTAACCCCCCATATGCCTCCCCTATAGCCCCCCATAGCCTGCCTATACCCCCCCTATGCCTGCCTATACCCCCCTAAGCCTCCCATAGCCCCCTATCCCCGCCTATGGGGCCCCCCATACCCCTCCTATACCCCCCATATGCCTCCCCATACCCCCCATATCCCGCCTATAGCCCCCCATATGCCCCCTTTATACCCCCCCCTATGCCGCCTATACCCCCCATATGCCACCATACCCCCCAAAGCCTCCCTATAGCCCCCAATCCCTGCCTATAGCCCCCCAATCCCTGCCTATACCCCCCATATCCCTCCCCTTAGCCCCCCCATATCCCTGCTATCCCCCCCATACCCGGCCTATACCCCCCCATATGCCTGCCTATAGCCCCCCATATGCCTCCTATACCCCCCCAAAAATTTTTTATATACCCCCCATATGCCTTCCAATCCCCCCATATCCTCCCAAACCCCCCCTTATCCTGCCTATACCCCCATTTTCCGCCATAGCCCCCCATATGCCGCCTATACCCCCCCATAGCCTGCCTATACCCCCCCATTTGCCTCCTATACCCCCCCAATCCTGCCTATTCCCCCCCTTTATGCCTACCATACCCCCCAAAAGCCTGCCTAACCCCCCATACCCTGCCTATACCCCCCCAATGCCTCCCCTATACCCCCCATATCCGCCTATAGCCCCCATATCCTGCCATAGCCCCCCATATCCCTCCCCTATAGCCCCCCATATGCCTCCCCCTAAACCCCCCAATGCCTGCCATCCCCCCATATGCCTGCCTATGCCCCCCATATGCCACCTATACCCCCCTATGCCTTCCTAACCCCCATAACCCTGCCTATAGCCCCCATATCCCCTGCCTATAGCGCCCAACCCTGCCTAAGCCCCCCCCTTGGCCTGCCTATAGCCCCCCATAGCCGCCATACCCCCCCATATGCCTGCCTTAGCCCCCCATATCCTGCCTATACCCCCCCTTATGCCTGACTATAGCCCCATATGCCTGCCTATACCCCCCCCTATGCTGCCTATAGCCCCCATATCCCTACCTATAGCCCCATATCCCCCTATAGCCCCAAAAGCCTGCCTAAAGGCCCCCCAAAGCCTGCCGATACCCCCCATATGCCGCCATACCCCCCTTGCCTGCCTATACCCCCTAGCCTGCCTATACCCCCATAGCCACCAAACCCCCCAAATGCCTACCTTAACCCCCAAAATGCCTCCTATAGCCCCCATATCCCTGCTATACCCCCCATAGTTTGCCTATACCCCCCATATCCTGCCTATACCCCCCTTTTCCTCCTATGCCCCCATATCCTGCCTATAGCCCCCCATATGCCTACCTTTACCCCCCCAATCCCTGCCATACCCCCCCCTATCCTGCCTATAGCCCCTCAATCCCTACCTTACTCCCCCATTGCCTGCCTAAGCCCCATATGCCTGCCATACCCCCCAATGCCTGCCTATGCCCCCAACCTACCTATACCCCCAAGGGCCCCCTATCCCCCATATGCCCCCCTTACCCCCCATATGCCTGCCTATAGCCCCATACCCCTCCCTTACCCCCCCATAGCCCCCTATAGCCCCCAAATGCCTCCTGCCTATACAGCCCCCTACGTTTTTCCTGCCTATACAGCCCCCTAATCCCCTGCCTCCTAACACCCCCTATATGCCTGCCTGCCTATCCCCCCCATATCCCTGCCTATACACCCCCCTATTTGCCTGCTTCCCTCCCCTAACAGCCCCCCAAATTCCCTCCTGCCTATACACCCCCCCTATATGCCTGCCTCCTATACAGCCCCCCTTAAAAGCCTGCCCCCTTTAACGCCCCCTATCCTGCCTTTACCCCCCCATATCCTGCCCTCAACACCCCTTTTGCCGCCGTATACCCCCACAAGCCCCCTGTAAAAAACCCCCCCAAGCCTCCCCGGTCTAACTTATATGGGCCCCTTTAGTACCCTAAACCCCTACCTTAGGCCCCATAGCCCACCTAACCCCTGTCTACCTGTATGGCCCCCATACACCAAAACCCGCCTGCCAATATGGGCACCTAAATTTCCAACCCCCCTTTTGCCTATTTGGGTCCCCATTATACCTTTCAAAACCTGCCTCTAAAGGGCCCCCATATAGCCAGGGGGGCGGGTCTAAAAATTCAGGATTCTAAGATTTGGTCAAAAATCTGCAGGGACAAGTGGTCGGAATGTCAAAGATGGAGGTCTGGACCAGCAAAAACAAAAGAGAAAGTCAACGACGGGGCAGAGAACTCACCTGTGTCACAAGATGTAATCCCACTGTAATAAATTATTGTTGCACAGGCTTTTGGAACTGCTATCTACTAAAAAGGGTGCCCTGTTGAAGGAATACAGTTGCAGAGCCTGTGACAGGGTGTTTACCACATTGTCACTGTATGGTTTTTATATACAGTCGCAACCTGTGTACATGCTGTCTCCACATATGGTCACTGTTGGAGGAAAAAAAAAACAGCGCAGACCCTGTTACATTTGGTGTTCCATCTATTCACTGTAAAGGGGCTAATTTTTATAAATCGCGAGCCTGGTACACTATATATCCCCTTTTTATGGTCACTTATTATTAATAAAAATTTTATTAGACAGTATGGTCTTTGGTGTACTGATCATAATAGTGTAGGGTTATTTTCATCACTAGTGGGGGAAATTTTGTGGTCGTGTTCTGGTGGTATAATCAGGTCCTTATGTAATAGCGTTATTGATAATGTTGGTTTTGGTATAGTGGATTTGATTGGTAGCAGTATGATGGCGAGATGCATGGTGAGGTATTTGCCCCTTGTATTATCTACATTATCTAACAGCATGTCCTGGTACATGGTCGTGGTCAGGGAGGGAGGGGGGGGGGCCATCCAAAAGTTTGCTATGGGGCCTTGGCTTCTCTTGTTACGCTCCTGGAGGGAACCTATATAGCTTCCTATTAGTGGGGCTCTATATACCTGCCTAACTGAGGCACTTATATACCTATAATTAAGGAGTTGCTGGAAATGTGAGGATTCGAAGATATTTGGGCCACATGTATGAAAACTGTCTAGGTCTAAAATTCACTTTGTTACCTATAGCAACCAATCAGAGCGCCCCTCTCATTTTTAAAGAGGACTATATGAAATGAAAAGGGTGCTCCGATTGGTTTCTATGGGCAACAAAGTGAGTTTTAGACCTAGACAATTTTCATACATGCGGCCCTTTGTGTCCAAATCCTCAGGGACGAGTATTGGCCGGGAGCAATTTCAGCATGAAGGTGTGAACCGGATGGAGAAGAAAAGGAAAGTGAACGACGCTAAATCAGAAATGATTGTCTCCGGTGAGCCCACTAAAGGGTAACTGCAGTGTAATCACTTATATTTCTGCAGAGCCTACATACTACTAGTATCTACCACTATCTGGTCACTGTATGGGGTAA
This sequence comes from Phyllomedusa bahiana, assembly GCA_025379985.1. Lineage (NCBI taxonomy): Eukaryota > Metazoa > Chordata > Amphibia > Anura > Hylidae > Phyllomedusa > Phyllomedusa bahiana. The sequence goes on along the minus strand of JAODAL010066347.1, from coordinate 2,638 downwards.
TATACAGTCTACAGAGCCTGTGTACAGCTGGGGGTTGCGTTTGGTCAGGGTCTGGCAGGATTATTTGAGCCTTAAGTAGTAATAGTTTTGGGTCTTGGAGTTTTTTTAATAACATTTATTTGCATGGTCTATTTGCTCCATGTATCAGTGGACTATTTGGTGAGTTGAAAGTCTGTGTTGCCCAGCAACAGCCACAAAACATCACTGTTCTAGGGGAGATCTGCATGGAGGAATGGGCCAAAATACCAGCAACCATATTGTGCCAACCTGGTGAAGACTTACAGAAAACGTTGACCTCTTCATTGCCAACAAAGGATATATAACAAAGTATTGAGATGAACTTTTGTTATTGACCAAATCTTACTTTCCACCATAATTTGCAATTTTTTCCAAATCAATGTGATTTTCTGGCTTTGTTTTCTCATTTTGTCTCTCATAGTTGAGGTCTACCTATGATGTCAATTACAGTCCTCTCTCATCTTTTTAAGTGGGAGAAATTACACAATTGGTGGCTGACCAAATACTTTTTCCCTCACTTTATGTATAGATAAAGAATTATGTATTGAAATGTAGCAATGTTAAGCTGTAAACTGTAAGAATTTAAAGGGGTTTTCTCGCCACAGTAATTAGCCTTTAACATGTAGGGAGATGTAAATGAAGACTATTACCATATACATTGCTGTGTTGTTTTTGCTTTGTTCAGGAGATAAAGAAGATTTGATCGACTACTAGTGTACACAAGTTTGATTGCTTCAAAAGGTTGTGAAACAAGATATTAAAGAAATGTTCCAGGATCTAACAATGCTCATTTATCCATGAGTAAAAATAGAAGATAAAACTCATACTTAACTCCCGAACGCTCCCGTTCAGTCACAGCACAGAAGCTTCATTCACATGACAGCTGCAGCCAATTACAGACCACAGAAGCGGGTTTTTTTTTGGTTGACAAGAGCCATAACTTTTCTATTTCTCCACCTACCTAGACAAATGAGGGCTTTTCTTCTGCAGAACAAGATGTACTTTCCAATAGTGTCATTCACACTGTACTATAAAATGTACTGGGAAACTGCAAAAAAAAATGCAAAAGAATTCATACAATTCCGGCAACACCAAACATGTGGGCTTTTTATTATGTTTTGGTACCGTAAATAAAAAAAACACGAACATTTTCCAATATTGAAATTTGCGCAGCGGTGCCATTTTCTGCCACCAACAACTTTTTTGTACTAACACTTACTTGAGTGAGGGTGCATTTTTTCTGGGCTGAAGTGTACTTTGTATTGGTACCAGTTCGGAATACATGCGACCTTTTTGATCACTTTTATTCCAATTTTTAGGGGACGCGAAATGACCCAAAAAACCCGCAATTTTGTCATTTGGAATTTTTTTTCTTCTACAGTGTTCAGCGTACAAGATGAATTATGATATATTTTAATAGATCAGACTTTTTCAGATGCAGTGATACCAAATATGCGAATTTTTTTTATTTTTTTGAAAAGGGTGAAATGGGGTGATTTGAACTTTTTTTTTTTTTTTTACACTTTTAAACATTTTTTTTTATTTTTTTTTTTTAAATTAATCCCCCTAGGGTCCTCACCAAAAGGGGGGGCGCAATCATTTATCACCAAATACATTGTATTACAATGCTTGGGTGTACAAGTGGCAGTTTTACTACTTCCGTCGGGATGGAAAAGTAGTAAATTGAAAAACTGGGGGCAATAAACCCTTCCCGGCCCCAAACCCCCCATGTCATCCGATCATTGCCTCGCAGGGCCCCAATCGGAGTAAGGAATGGTGCGCATTTAGACAACACGGCCGCTGTGGCATCTAAGAGGTTAAACAGCATAGGTGGAGCTGGCTCCATCCTGTGCAGTAACCGGCAGGTGTTAGCTGCAATTAGCAGCTTACACCCGCCAGTTGTGTAGAGGTATTGCGGTGCGATCTTGCTATAAAGCCTCTTACCGGCACTGGGATGCAAGTTTACATCCAGCATCATTAAGGGATTCAAATTTCATTAACTGACTTTCAGTAAATGTAAATATATTATTACTTTAGTCAGTTTCAAGTTATTTCAGTTACCACTGAGGGTTTTTCTTTGCTGGAAGGGTACTAACAATTTTGGTCACGTGTGTATATAAAAATGGATTCTCGTTGCTCTTAAAGCCGACCCAAAAAAAAAACCCGGACCACGAGCACCAAATTTGGCAGATACGTAGATCAGGCACTTTGGAAGGTTTACAGCATGTTTCAGTGTTTTTTCCTTTTTAAAATTGAATATTTGCCAAAAAAAACCAAATTTTGAGCAAAAAAAAGTATATTTTGTTGTACGCCCAAAAATGGCCAATCTGCTCCAGAAGGTTTTCAGCTCTCTGGGATCTACTGTTCTTAGAATATTTGCAAAAAATCAAAACTCTCTGTGAATGCTGTATATTCTTTATGCACAGCCAAACAACTGGACCAATCTGCACCATATGAGGCACAGGAAATCATGAAATTTAAATTTGGAAGATCTTAGACCAAGTTTCAGTGTTTTAGGACCTTTTGTTCACAACATATTTGCAATAAAATCTAAATTTGCCGTTTTCAGTGTTCTTTATGCATGGTTAAATAACTGGACCAATGTGCACCGAATTTGGGG
>JAODAL010066346.1:0-17804 GCA_025379985.1 Phyllomedusa bahiana | reverse complement strand
TAAAAAATTTGTTTTTTTAATGAAAAACTACAGTGCATACATGAATACAAAATCAAAAAAAAAAGGACATCGTACAAAAATATTTAAAATAAAAGGGAGAAAATGTAGAAAATCCCTAACCCTATTAGGGTATATTATACTTTTTTATCCTGTGGGGAAAGGAAGAAAAAGGAACGCGGTCAAGGGATGACGCTGTAAAACCCAGATTTTGGGTTTTTTTATAGTTAATCAGGGGCTAAGGTTTTCCAAATCCCCCATTTTTCAATTAGAAATTAGCCCTGCCCCTGTTTGGTTTGAATATACGAAGGGGAAGGGACAATGCATTACGATGGGTGTCCCATGATTGACCCTTTAATATAAAAGGGGGACTAGATAGTTTAAATCCCAAGGGTCTGGTGTCCCTTTGAAGCCCTACAAACTTGAGATATCCATTTTTGGTGATAAACTTTAAACCCCAATAAACAAATTTAATGTTCTGTTTTTTTATTTTAAAATGGCCCGAGTTAAGGGGTCTATGTAACGGGTTTTTAGTGTGTTAAGGGGCTGTTTTGCAAGATATTTCAAGACAAGGGATACCATTACTTTTGCAGTCAGGGAAGTCATACACCCCTTCCCCAAATCCAAAACAAGATGTAAAATAAAGCAATGCAAAAAAAATAACCTCTGTTAACTACACCTTTTACTAATAGAATTTCTATGAGGTTACCAACAGATTTTTATTATCTAATAAACTAGTTTTGGCGATTTTATCGACAAATTTTAAATCGGCACGGTATTTACTTGATGGGTTTTTTTTTTAGATCACCGATAATTTAGGTTAAAAACTGTGCATAATCTATTAATATCGCGCCATTTTCGGCGCTTCCTGTAATTTTGGCGGCCCAAATCAGCTTCAGAATAGAGAAGGTGAGATGGTGTGCGACTCATGCCCCGGGATGTGTAGGGTTTTGCGATGGCTGGAAAAATCACTGCCCCTTCTTTTTTTACATAAACAGCCCTTCCTGTTATAAATCAGTGTGTGTCAGTATCTCAAAGCGTGGGACTGAGCTTTGCCTCTGTGAAAACGCCAGCGAAATTATTCTATTTGTTCACAAGACAGCTCTACTTTAAGCTGTGATCCTTAATCCTTAGTTACAGATTTGAGATTCTAGGTATTAGGCAAAAAATTTTAAAGGACATTTCCCGCTTAAAGTCACGGGGGGGGGAAAAGGGGGGGGACCCGGGGGCAACACAGACAACTCTTTAAAATATGGATATTGTATTTTAACATTGCTTGCAATAGCTTTATTATTAATAGTTTACTTTTAAATATTATTTGGGTATTGGGCCCCCTGAACTTATATTAGGATACAATTTTTTTAATAACTGCAGGGCTATTGTTAGGTGCAAACTCCCTTTGATTTCCTAACATTTCAGATACGTGTTTTTTGCACTTTTGCCCCTTTTATTTTGTTGAAGAGGTAGCTTTCAGTAAATTTGAATCCAGCAATTTTTTTAGTCATCACAGTGAATTTATAGGGGCCAAAAAACCTTTTTATTATCTGTAACATTTTAGATACGTGTTTTTTTTCACTTTTGCCCATCCAGATTTTGTTGATAGAGGTACCTTTCAGTAAATTTGAATCCAGCAAATTTTCAGTAACCCCAGGGGGATAGGTGCCAAAAAACCTTTTTTTATCTTAAAACTTTCAGTACTTTTTTTGCACTTTTGCCCGTCCAGATTTATTGAAGAGGTACCTTGCAGTTAAATTTGAATCCCCGCAATTGTTATCACCAAAATTGTAGGTGCCAAAAATACCCTTTTTTTATCCCTATACATTTCAATACGTGTTTTTTGCATTTTTCCCCGTCCAGATTTGTTGATAGAGCACCTTGCAGTTAAATTTGAATCCAGCAATTGGTTTTGTAAAACCCCAGGTGAATTTATAGGTGCCAAAAATACCTTTTTATTATCCTATACATTTAGATACATGTTTTTTGACTTTTGCCCCGTCCCAATTTTTTGAAGAGCCCCCTTGCAGTTACATTTTAAAACCCGCAATTGTGTGTCACCACAGGGGGATTGATGGGGCCAAAAAATTTTTTATCCTTTTACATTTCAGATACATGTTTTTTGCACTTTTGCCCCCCCAGATTTGTTGATGAGGGGACCCTTTCAGTTAAATTTAATCCAGCAAATTTTGTAGCACCCAGGTTAAATTGTAGGTGCCCAAAAATACCTTTTTTTTACCGTATACATTCAGATACGTGTTTTTTGCATTTTGCCCAGTCCAATTTGTTGATTAGGGGACCTTGAGTTAAATTTAAATCCAGCAATTGTGAGTCAAACCCCAGGTGAATTAAGGTGCCAAAAAATACCTTTTATTATCCTATACATTTCAGAACTTTTTTTGCACTTTTTCCCTTCCAGATTTGTTTATAGGCCACCTTGCAGTTAAATTTGAAACTACAAATTTTTAGTCCCCCCAGGGGAATTATAGGTGCCCCAAAAAAAACCCTTTTTTTATCCAATCATTTCAGAACCCCTGTTTTTTGCCTTTTGCCCATCCAGATTTGTTGAAGAGTCACCATCAGTTAAATTTGAACCAGCAAATTTTGTGGGCACCAAGGGGAATTGATAGGTGCCAAAATACCTTTTATTATCTGTTTTTAAAAATTTCAGATCCATGTTTTTTTGCACTTTTTTCCCATCCAGATTTGTTGATGAGCCACCTTGCAGTTAAATTTGAATCCCGCAATTGTTATTCACCACAGGGGAATTTTATAGGTGCCAAAAATACCTTTTTTTATCCTTATACTTTTAAGATTAGTTTTTTTTGCACTTTTGCCCCGTCCAGATTTTTTGATAGAAAGCCACCCTTTCAGTTAAATTTTAAACCACAATTGTGTAGTCACCAAAAGGGGATTGATGGTGCCAAAAAACCCTTTTTTTATCCAAAAACTTTCAGATACGTGTTTTTTTACCTTTTGCCCAGTCCGATTTTTTTGAAGAGCCACCTTGCAGTTTTAAATTTTTAATCCCGCAATTTTGTATCACCACAGGGGAATTGATGGTCCAAAAATACCTTTTATTATCCTATACATTTCAGATACGTGTTTTTTTCACTTTTCCCATCCAATTTTTGAAGACCCCCTTTCAGTTAAATTTTAATCCACAATTGGTAGTCACCAAAAGGTGAATTGATAGGTGCCAAAATACCCTTTTTTTATCCGTATAAATTTCAGATACGGTTTTTTACACTTTTTCCCACCAAAATTTTTTTTAAGCCCCCTTGCATTAAATTTTAATCCCGCAATTGTTAGTCACCACAGGGGAAATTTATAGGTCCAAAAATATTTTATTTCCGTATACATTTTTTAGATACGTGTTTTTTTTTCCTTTTGCCCAGCCCGATTTGTTGATAGAGGACCTTGCAGTTAAAATTATCCCCGCAATTTTGGTTTTTATTTTAGGATTTTAGAAAAAAGCTGTGATTTGCCGTTTTTAATAAAGACTTTTCCCAAAAATCTTCTAACCCTCTCAAATTTTATCTTTTTTTGAACTGGAGCGAAATGGGTGGTTAGCGAGCAAAGAGGGGAGACATGGAGGTAGAGGTACGAGGGAAGGTGCTCCTTCCAGTGTGGGGCAACACGCAGCCAGCGGATTCAGTTGCAGGGCCGGCAGGCCCGTCTGCGGGTCAGGGCCCTGGAATCTCATAACGAACAGCGTCGCCAATTTTCTTCAGTGGGTTAAAGCAAAAAACTTGGCCCAAAAAAACCAGACCGACGCCGGGCCCAACCCCTTCACACCCCCCGTCTCCGCCTCCCCCTCCTCCGCCACCACCCGCGTTCTCGGGCCCATGTCTCTCAGAGTCAGACAGGGATCACCCCGCTTTTAGGCCCCACCGTCGCCCCGAGTACACCCGCACCACCAGAGACCCATCCTACCCCTTCCCTTTCCCCCAGTTTACGACCTCACGCCGAAAAGCGGCCCTCTAAAACCAGCCTTTGTTTCCAGGTTTGGGGGCAAAAAGAAACATTTTTATCCAAAAAACCCTCCCCAAAACCAAAACCTGAAAGCGGCATTGCCCGGCTTTTGGCCTTGGAAAAAATTCCTTTCCATCTGGTGGACCAGATGGGTTCCGCCCCCATCATGGCCCCCGCCCCCCCCAAACAAGATCCGACAGGATTTTTTGCCAGAAAAGCCTCCCCGCCCGGCCACCACGTGCATCTAAAATTTTAAAACGCATTGTCTGCATTTGGGCGCAAAAATCCATCTGAGCATCGACACATGGAATATAACCGGCCCCAAAGGCCTATATCTCTGTGACAGCTCCCCGCCTTGGGAAAAAGGGTTGCGCAAAGAGGCGGAGGAGGAAAAGAGGAAAATCATTTTCTAGTGCCCCCCCCAACCAGAGGGTTGGGAAATCAAGGGCCCCCCCTCTCACATGAGGCTTGGATGCTCCATTTCCTCCCAAAATGATCCCGAATAAGGCCCCTCAAAATGAACAACAGTTACTGGGTCCCCCCCTCCTGGATCCCCCGGAAAAAAACAAAAACAGCACTTTCCTTTCCCCCACCCAAATAAGGTAAAATGCGGGAAAATTTAGCCTTTCTGATTGATCAACTGGAGACATCTTTTCTGCTTTACTTCCCAAATGTCACTGGAACCCCACAGCGACTGACAGCATATGTCCAAATAGCCCCCTACGGCGCAGCAGGCAAAGGGGGCGAAGCCAATGGGTGATTGGGAAATTTTTTTTCCACCTCACCAAAGCATGCAATGCAGGGCCCCAGATACAACACCCAGAGAAAAGCTTAAGATCATGGGGCACGACTATCGCGTTCAAAACCGATGTTTTTGGATGTGTTCCGGGCCCAAAACTTCTGGGGGATCCAAAAAGGACGAAGGCCCGAGCTCGTCGCCACCCATAGAGGGTGTCCGCCCCGCAGCCTGTTTATATTAGCGGACCTTCACACAGCTGGAGGGGTCTTAAAAGACAAACGCATCCGACTTTCCACAGATAATTTGGGGTGTTTGATTTTCATCAAGAGAATCGGCATGGTCTCTATGAGTTGGGCCCCAAATTTCCGAGGGCACCGATTTGTTGCCCGGGCTAAAATTCAATTCCTCTTTAAACAGAAATGGCCTCTTGAAAACTTTTTTTTTTTAAAAGTTTTTTTCTTACTCAATTTTTTTTCTCAATTCCCAACAGTTCATTTTGCTGGTTTTGGGGGGAGACTGTAAAAGACGCAAGGGTTTTATGACAACCCCGTATTCCTTTAAATTTTATCTTTAGAAGTTTTTCGCATGTCAAGGTTTTGAGGTCAGTTGCTTGAGATACAGCTATAAATAAAAGGTCCTTTGAACAGAAATGTGGTTCTAAGTGGGTTTTCCATCACAATTTTTAATAGTGGCTGAGAACATTTATAATTTTTGGGGGCTGTTGCGTGAGATACGTATAATCATGGTCCTTTTTGGAACAGTATTGCTGCTTTGAAATGCGAATACTACAGGTCCCCATTATAAAATTTTTTGTTTTAACAGGGCTTTTTTCTTCAAATTGTCAAAAAGTGGCTCATGGGGCAAGTTTTGAATTTTTGGGGGATTTTTTTCCCCTGACAAGCAAATAACTACGGGCCCAAAATTTTAAAAAATTGGTTTCTAACAGACATTTTTCTTCACAATTGTCAAGAGGGCTCAAGGGTAGGTGCGTCGAAAAGGAAAGGTAGGACACTGTTAATGGCCCAACATTGCAAAAAAAACTTTTTTTTGCAAGATCTTTAAAAAAGCTGCAATCCCCGTATTGAACAACCCCTTTAAATTTAATTAAAAAAGGAAAAAAAAGACATGGGGGGTTCCTCCCTTTTTTTAAAAAGTTTTTTTAGAATTAAACTAAAAAATTGCATGTAAAAATACTGGGAAAAAAAATTCCTCTAATTGTAAAGGGATGTACAGGGAAAACTTGACCAATGTAAAGGGTTTTTCGAGGACTGGATAAAGGGCCGGACAGAGCAAAGAAAAGAACAATTTCCTCCCAGTTGTAAAAAAGAGAAAAAAAAGCCAAGAAAAAAGGGGGAAATTTTGGGGGAAAGAGCGTTAACCCCGTATTTCCCCAAATGAAACTCAAAATTTGGTCCGCATCATACGGGGGGGCAAGCGCTACCCCGTCTTATGTGTACGAGGAAGGCTGGGTCTTACCTCACACTTTTCTTTTGCACTTTGCTTCGCACACTGTTTCGTTGCTGCCATAAGGGCATTTTTACCGTGTTAAATTTAATGACGGGCGCCACCTGGGCTCTCAAAAACCCAAAACCACTGTAACTCCGGCCCCCGGGGCTGAACCTGCCTGTTAATAGAGAAACGCTAGCCTGGGCTCCACCCCACCCACTGTAAGTCTGGCCCCGGAAATGGGGCCTCCAGGTTAACAGATGGGCGGCAGCACTGGCCTTACCGTTAGGGGCAATCAGGGAGAGCTTCAAATTTCTCTAAAAAAACAATTTTGAAAAAAGGGGATTTCTGGAGGTAAGTATGTCAAAAAGCCCCAGGCTGGACAAAATTGCCAATTTGAGGTTAAAAATTTTTGGGTGGGGGTCACATGGGTTCTCATTTGATCTCCCGGGGATCTGTCCCAAAAAATGAAAAGGATTTGGAGGAAAATGAAAAACCATTGAAATTGATTGGCTGAATCACTCTAAGAACCGGGGGGCAAATGTCTTCTCAAAAAGAAGGGTTTTGGGGTGATTAGGACTTTGTATTACTTTGGGGGTGCGGACCAATTAACCATCTACACTGAAAAAAAATCCCCTTTTAAAAACTGCAGGGAGGGTGTATGTTGTATGTTATCACACTTGAAAAAAAAAGCAAAATGATAATAAGTAAAACTATAAAAAAAAAAACTTCCCCAAAAAAAATTTCTGTAAACAAATTCAGTTACCAAAAAATTACTAAAGAGAGTCATTGACAAAATAGTTAGTGCCACTTTTTATCTGTGGGTCAAAGGTTTTGGGCATCTGGACAGGAAGGGAAAATGAAAGTCCAGGAAACTAAAATGGTGGTTGAAAAAAAAACTCCTTTTTCCCGGGACTTTTTAAAGTGGGGGTCTGCGGGTTTTTAATGGTCATTCTGCGGTACAGGACAGTTTATGTCAATGTCCGTTCAACAAAAAAGGGTGGTTAAAGGGGACTCTTTTCCCCCAGCATTTTTTTAATCGGGGGTCTTTGGGGTTTTGGGGGGCCCAAGCGGGCCCGGGGGAAAGGGTATAGTCAATGTCCATTTTCAACTAAAATGGGGGTTCAAAGACCCCCTTTTCGGTGAAAAGGAAACTGGAGGAAGCAAAACCCTGCGCAGGAATGGAGGAAGCAGAGCCCGTCCCCGCGGAACTGGGGGAACCCAGAAACGTGGCAGGAACTGGGGGAAGCAGAGACGTGTGCGGAACTGGAGGAACAGAGACTGTGGCGGGAACTGGGGGAAGCAGAGACTTGGGGCAGGATTGGAGGAAGCAAAAGGACCGTGTGCGGAACTGGAGGAAGCAGAAAAACGTGCGCAGGAACTGGGGGAAAAGCAGAGAACGTGGGCGGGAAACTGGGGGAAAGCAGAGACGTGCCCAAGGGATCGGGGGAAGCAGGGGGACGTGGGGCAGGACCTGGAGGAAGGCAGAGATGTGCGCGGGGAAGGAGGAACAGAGATATGCGCAAAGCGGGGGAAACCCCGGGAGCCTTTGTGCGGGAAAACTGGAGGAAGCAGAGCCCGGTGGGGCGGATCTGGGGGGGAAGCAGAGTGTGTGCGGACCCAGGGGGGGAAGCAGGGGACGGCGCAGGAATAAGGGAAGCAGAAAAGTCCCGCAGGACGGGGGGGGAAGCAGGCCGGGGGAAACGAGCGAGGGGAAGCAGAACGTCGCGGGAAAACGGGAAAGGAAAGCAGGGGATTTGGGCCCTTTACAGGGAGGAAGCAGAGAGTGTGCGGGAAAACGGAAGGAAGCAGAAAGGGGTGCAGTAATTGAGGAACAGAGACTTGTGCAGGACCGGGGAAAGGGCAGAACGTGCGCGGGAAATCGGGGAGGAAGCAGAGACGTGTCCGGACCTAGGGGAAGCAGAGACTTTTTCCCGGGATCTGGAGGAAGCAAAAAAACCGGTGTGCGGGAAACTGGAGGAACAGAGACGTGTGCAGGATCGGGGGAAAGGCAGAAAACTTTGTCCCGGATCTGGAGGAAGCGGACGTGTGCAGGAACGGGGGGAAAGTAGAGGGGTGCGCGGGAAAACGGGAGGAACCCAGAGATTTGGGTGCAGGAACGGAAAAAGCAAAAGGGGGTGTGCGGGAACGGAGAAAAGAAAGAGCCCGTGCGAAAGGAACTGGGGGGGAAGGGCAGAGATGTGTGCGGAACGGGGGAAAGCAGAGACGTTTTGGGGAAACCGGGGAAGAAGAGAGGAGCGGGAACTGGGAAGGTGGGGGAAGGGGAGGTGCGCAGGAACGGGGAGGAAGCGGGAAAACGTGCGCGGGAAAACTGGAGGAAGAAAGGGGCAGGGCCCCGTTTGGGGGGGGAAGCAGAGCTTTTTTTCACGAGCGAGGGAAGCAGAGACTTTGCGCGGGAAAATTTGGGGGGAACAGAGACGTTTTGAAAGGAAAATGGAGGAAAAAGGGGCCCTTTGCGGGAAAACTGAGGAAGCAGAGGACGTGCGCGGGGATCTGGGGAAGCAGGGGCCCTTTGCGCAGGAACGGGGAGGAAGCAGAGACTTTCGCAAAAAATGGGGGGGAAAGCAGAGACGTGGCAGGATCGGAGGAAGCAGCCCCCTGCGCAAAAAGCGAGAGAAGCAGGGGGAGTGCGCAGGAACTGGAGGAAGCAGAGACGTGTGCAGTACAGGGAGGAAGCAGAGACGTTTGGGGGGCAGGAACGGGGGGAAAGCAGGGGACTTTGTGCAGTACATGGAGGAAGCAGAGACTTGTGCAGGACCTGGAGGAAGCAAGCGGCGCAGGATCTGGGGGGCAGCAGGACTTTGGGGCGGGGAAAACGGGAAAGGAAGCAGGGGAGGGGCGCAGGTTTGGGAGGAAGTCAGAGACGGGGCGCAGAAAGGGGGGAAAAAGGGCCAGAGACGTTTGCAGGACCTGGGGGGAATCAGAACGTTTTGCAGGACCTAGAGGAAGCAGGCCCTTGTGCAGGATTGGAGGAAGAAAGGACGTTTTGCGGGATTGGAGGAAACCCGAAAAGTGTGCGGGATTGGAGGAAGCAGGAGACGTGTGCGGGAAAATGGAGGAACAGGACATGCGCGGATCTGGAGGAAGAAGATGTGGCGGGTAAAGGGGGGAAGCAAGATGTGGGGCAGGAAGGGAGGAAGCAGAGACGTGTGCAGGAACTGGAGGAAGCAGAGACGTGTGCAGGAACTGGAGGAAGCAGAGACGTGCGCAGGAACTGGAGGAAGCAGAGATATGCGCACGAGCGGGAGGAAGCAGAGCTCCCGCGGAAACTGGGGAAAGCAAGACGGGGTTCAGGAACTGGGGGAAAGCAGAGCGTGGGGCAGGAACGGAGAAGAAGAAAAACCGTGTGCAGAACTGGAGGAACAGAGACGTGCGCAGGTCTGGAGGAAACCCCGAGACGGGGGCGCACAGCGAGGGGAAGCAGAAAACTTTGGCAGGAACTGGAGGAACCCCAGAAAAGGGGTCAGTACATGGAGGAAGCAGAGACGTGTGGCGGAAAACGGGAGGAACAGAACGTGTGAAAGTACATCGGGGAAGCAGAACTTGTGCAGGACCGGGGAAGCGGGAGACGTGTCCCAGGAACTGGGGGAAAGCAGAGCCCTTGTGCGGGAAAACTGGAGGAAGCAGAGACGTGTGCAGTACATGGAGGAAGCAGAGACGTGTGCAGGACCTGGAGGAAGCAGAGACGTGCGCAGGATCTGGAGGAAGCAGAGACGTGTGCAGGAACTGGAGGAAGCAGAGACGTGTGCAGGAACTGGAGGAAGCAGAGACGTGTGCAGGAACTGGAGGAAGCAGAGACGTGTGCAGTACATGGAGGAAGCAGAGATATGCGCACGAGCGGGAGGAAGCAGAGACGTGTGCAGTAGCGGGAGGAAGCAGAGACGTGTGCAGGAAAGGGGGGGAAGCAGGGGAACGGGGCCCCAAGGAACTGGAGGAAGCGGGGGAAGGGGCCCAGTACTGGGGGAAGCAGAGACGTGGGGGCAGGATTGGAGGAAAGAGAGTTTGTGGGCAGGAACTGGGGGAAAGGCAGAGACGTGTGCAGGAAGGGGGAAAAAGAGAGGGTGCCAGGAAACTGGAGGTGCAGAGAGTGTGCAGAAACAGGGAGGAAGCAAGAGGGTGCGCAGGATCTGGGGGAACGAGACTTTTGCGGAAAATGGAGGAAGCAGAGACGGTTTTTGAAAGTACATGGGGGAAAGCAGAGGGGTGCGCGGATTTGGGGGAAGCAAGAGTGTGCAGGAACTGGGGGAAAGCAAGAAAATTTTGGCAGGAACTGGGGGAAAACCCAGAGACTGAAACAGGATTTGAGGAACCCGGGAGCTTTTTTTGCAGTAATGGGGGAAAGGGCAAAAGACGTTGCGGGAAATGGAGGAACCCAGAACGTGAGCATTACTGGAGGAAGCGGGAGACTTGTGAAGGAGGGGGGAGGAGCAGAGACGTGTGCAGTCCCATGGGGAAGCAGGGGACGGGGGCCCCGTACATGGGGGAAAGGCGAGACGGGGCAGTACATGGAGGAAGCAGAGACGTGCGCAGGATCTGGAGGAAGCAGAGACGTGTGCAGTACATGGAGGGAAGCAAAAGACGTGTGCGGGAAATCTGGGGGAAGCAAAGATGTGTGCGGGAAACTGGGGGAAAAGGCAGAGACATTTTCAGTTTGGAGGAAGCAAAGCATTTTGCGTACATAAAAGGGAACCCGAGCCCTTGGTGCGGGAAACTGGGGGAAGCAAGACTGTCCCATTTCTTTCGAGGAAGCAAGACTTGTGCAGGACCGGGAGGAACCCGGGAACTGCGCAGGATCTGGAGGAAGCAGGGAACGTTGTGGGGGGTTAACTGGGGGAAGCAGGGGGCCATTGTGCAGTACATGGAGGAAGCAGAGATGTGCGCAGGATCGGGAGGAACGCTGCCGGGGCCAGGTGAGTATAGATGCCGCACAAGGAGAGCCAGGAGCGGCTGTGCCTGCAGCAAGACACCTAGACTGTGGCGCGAGACACGCCGGGTGATAGGAGGTGAGCGCGGCTGTGGTCCGGGTATCGGGCCACAGCACATGCAGTGACACCCCGATGGGGAAATTTTCCCACCACCGCTCTCTTTAAAAATGTTTGTCATATTCATGTTTAAGTTTCCGTTCCCTTGGAGAAAACAAACAATAATTAATAATTCTGTCAATTAGCCGTCAAGCTTTATAAAAACCAAAAAATTCTAAATTATCTCACTCCCTGCACCCCCGGGAAAAATTTTCCCCTTTAAATTTAAACCAAAACAATCTAGAAGCCAATGCAAAATCTAAATATTTGTACGTTTTGGGCATCCGTTCTCTGTAAAGGGGCAGAAAATGTTTTTTCCGCAATTCTTTGATTTACAGGGGGAAAAACCCTGCAAAAATTATCCAGGGAGGAAAAATTAATAAAATAAAGTTTCAAAGGGTTTTTGGGCAGGCGGGGGGTTCCCTTTTTAAAATGTAATAAAAAGCTGATTAATAACTAAACAGTAGCTTCCTTTGTCCCCAGATCTCTTACTCTGACCTCACACAGCTCAAAATGACTCATGAAGACATTGTCTGTTCAGTTTCGCTTTGGGGCCCAACGGGGAAAAAATATTTTTTTCTTCAATGATGCCAAATGCGCTGATTGCCCAGTATAGAAAATCAGAACGATAGAAAAGAGATATACCGGTTTGTGACCCACACAAAGGGACGTACTCACCCAACTCTAAACCCCGGGAAAAACCCATATTTAAACAGTTTTTTTACAAAAAGGGGCCCAAAGATTTCTAATTCGGTTTTCGGGGATTTTTTGGGGTTGCATATTTTTTAAACAGATTTTTAAAGGGTTTTTTATGGATTTAGGTTTTCAATTGTTTTTGCATCATAGTTTTTTAAAGGGAGTTTCAAACCCCCTTTTTGACTTTTAAAGGGAATGAGTACTTTCCTGATGCCGTAAGGGGTTTTTGTAGCGGGGATCAAACGTTCTGCCGCTCAAAGCCGCTGGGTGTTAGTTTACAAATTTGGGCAGGGGAGGTGGGTGGGGGGCGGGTGCCACCCCCTTTCCGCCGCTGTTTCCCCCTTTTAGATGTTTTGGGCAAGCGGGCATCAATACCCAATGAAAACTGTGCCCCCGCACCATTCCACACTGCGATCAGGACATCAGCGGTGAGATCACTGTGTGATCAGTGAACATGGCAGCTTGAAGCCTTGTGAAGGCTTCCATCGCCGCCATGTTTTCGATTTCCCCACTTCCTGGAAGTAGTAAAACTGCCATCTTTGTACAACCCAATACACTGTCTGTACAAGGCATTAGGCTGTATAAATGATCACTCCCCCTAGTGGTGAAGCGCCTTAGGGGGACTCAAAGTTAAAGTTTAAAAAAAAATAAAAATTAAAAAAAGTGTAAAAAAAATAAAAAAAAATTAAAAGTTCAAATCACCCCCTTTCACCATTTGACAAATAAAAAAAATTTAATAATAGAAAAGTTACATATCTTTGGTACCTAACAACACCAAAAAAGCCAAAACCTATAAAAACTATATACTCTTTATTTAAATTATTGTATAAAAATAAATAAAAGACAATACAAAAAACACAAATATAACAATACAATAACTGATAGCAATGTGGCTAATGACTCACTAAGGATTGTACAAAATCACAATAAATAGGACATATATAGCACCAATAGACTCAGCGGTGCAGGTAACACATATACACAAATATATATAGATAGATAGATATGAGATAGATAGATATGAGATAGATAGATAGATAGATAGATATGAGATAGATAGATAGATAGATAGATATGAGATAGATAGATATGAGATAGATAGCTAGATATGAGATAGAGTGGAGATAAATAGATAGATAGATAGATAGATATGATAGATATTGATAGAAAGATAGATATGAGATATATAGATAGATATGAGATAGATAGATAGATATAAGATAGATAGATAAATGATAGATAGATAGATATAGATAGATAGATAGATATAGATAGATATGAGATAGATAGATAGATGATGAGATAATAGATATGAGATAGATAGATAGATAAATAGATAGATAGATGATAAATAGATAGATAAATAAGATATGAGATAGCTATGAGATAGCTATGAGATAGATATGAATAGATAGTAGATAGATATAAGAAAAGCTATTAAAACCCCCCTTAAAACAAAAAGCCCTCTCGGCCCCATCCTGCCTGCAAATTACTCAAACCCCTGCCCTTCATCTCTAAACTCCTGGCGCTTGGTCTACTCTCCCTAATCCGCATTCTCGATAACCTCTTCTCGTCCTCTTGGGTATGGAACAGCCCCCTGTGTTTTTCCAAGCAAAACCCCATGCTTTAATTGTGAAATATTTATTTGTATTCACTTTTTGGGCCCACAAGATTCGCTATGTCCAGTTTCCATATATCAAATGGGGAATGGTAAAAGACGGGGGACGAAGCAGCCTTTTTTAGAAGCTGCTAAAACAGAAAACAGACGAATAGAGACTGACTAAAAGGAAGCGGGATTCACATTGTTCCAGAGACAGGGGAGAGCCTGACTGTCCTACAGACCCATCGCAAGGGGGAAAAAAGAACTCCTGGACAAGAAGGACAACTGCCAAATAGAGGGGGCGCCCTGCCCCGGGTTTCATCCAAAGGATCTGCACCTGGGGACAGGGTTTTCCCGAATAATTCATTTTTTGCCTCTATAGAAATTTAAAAAAAAACCCCGCAATGGTGGATTTAAAAACCCCGGGTCCCTTTTCCTTGAACACCTCGGTCAAAAACTGAATGAAGGTATACTCCTATACAGACCCCTAAATCATGTTTTCTACAAAAAAAAAGGAAAATTTAAATAGGTATCAAAAACGTACAATAGCTTTTCGGAAAATTTGCCTTGTTTAAAAAGACATAATGAAACTAAAAAAGTGATAACTTGGGCTTTTGGGACCAGTCCGGGGGAGTGATCCAAAGTAATTTCAGCACTGAAATGCCAAGGTTTCTTTACTAGCATGGCAGGCTTCTAAAAAAACGTTCACCTCGCTGCTTGATGGTGTTTGGGGTTGTGCTAGCGCTCTAAAGCGCCCTTTTCCCGGGGTTCCTCCCCCTTTCTAAAACAAAACAAATTTACAAGGGTGCCCTCCTTTTTATCATTAGTCGTCCCCCCTTTGGGGTTTACTCATGATTTTCTAATATCGAAAAAAAACCATTAGCTCCTAAACATAGAACCCCTTAAAAAAACATTAAAAATTAACTCCTCTTCCCCATTAGGGCTGAGTGAATCGAGTTAAAGATCCAGTAAAACTTCTCGCTGAAAGAGATTTTTTTTAATCGAGTTTCTCAGTTCCAATATTTGTTCAACACCTGCCATTTTTAAGGTCACAAAAATTTAATGTTTTGCTTCATAAAAATTCTATTTAATGAGCTTTCTCCATTTTTTTTAACACCCTTTTTGTTTTTCTTTTTTGTTTTTTTTTTTTAATCTGGGGGAAACCCAAAACCTCCCATTTCTTTGTACCTTCGGATTTTTTGATTTATGTTCTTTAAAGGGTTCCAAATTTTTAATTTTACGTGACTTTTGCCAATAAAACCCACTCACGGGCCATTTTAATTAGGTACACCTGTCCAATTTGTTCCTTTAAACACTTAATTTCTAATCGGGCCAAATCAAAAGGGGGCCCAACTCAGTGTTTTAAAGGTGTAACAGGGTTTTCAAACAATCCCTGCATTTCAAACCGACCCATCAGTATGGGGAAAAAAAGGGGATTTGAGTGCCTTTTTAAACCGGGGGCATGGTTGTTGGTGCCGAAGGGCTGGTCTGAGTTTTCAAAAAAACTGCTGACCCTCCTGGGATTTTACCCCACAACCATCTCGGGTTTACGAGAAGGGGCCCGGAAAAAAAAAAAAAACCCCATCCAGTGACGGCACCCCTGTGGGCGGAAATGCCTGTTGTTTGCCAGAGGTCAAAGGAGAAGGGGGCCAGATTTGGTTCGAGTGATAAAAGGCAAAAGTGATAAAATTAGCCCCCCGAAACCCAACCAGGAAAGGGCAGCAGAGCATCCTGAACGCACAGAAGGGCGAATTTTTGAGGAGTTTGGGCACAGAAAGGAAGACCACCCCGGGGTTCCACCCCTTTCAGCTAAAGAACGGGAAAAAATTTAGGCTCCAATTTGCCCAAGCTCTTCAAAAATTGGGAAACAGTAAAGTTTGGAAAAAAACTTCCCTTTTCTGATGATTTCCGATTTCTGGCGACTTTCGGATGGTGGGGGTAAATTTGGTTTTCCAACCCAACATAAAAGCAGGGGATCCACCCTGCCTTGTATAAACCGGTTCAGGCTGGGTGGTGGTGGTTTTCCAGGGGTGGGGGGGAATATTTCTTGGCACTTTTTGGGCCCCCTTTGGGTCCCCTTTTTGAGCATCGTTGAAAACCCCTTGTTGAATCTATGCCACGAAAAATTGAGGCTTTTTTAAGGAAAAAAGGGGGCCCAACCCTGTTATTTTGGGTTGTACCTAAAAAAGGGCCGGTGTTGGTAAAATACCAAAAGGGGCCTTTTTATTAAAAAGTTTTCATTTTTTTTTTTAAAATCACATGTATGAAAACCCCAAAAAGTTTTAACCCCATGGCCCCTAAAAGGAAAAAAATTTTTTTTGGGCCCCCTTAATAAATACCTGTACAGTTTTGGAAAGGGCCCGGCGGGGGAAATTACCGTCCTAAACCCCAATTTCCCAAAGTTTTCCTCTGTTGTTTTTTTACAGTATTATAAAGGGGTTTCCGCTTTAATAATTGGTTACCAATGGTTTTACCTTTTTTTATATACAAATTTTGGAGGTATGCCAAATAACTACCAAAATTTGGATCCTTGCAAAATTTTCCCACCTTTTTTTAATGTTTTTTTAAACATTCTAGAATGGCTATCATATTTAGAAAAAAAATTTGGAGCAAAGTGTATTTTGTCTTATATTAAAAATTTCATGAGTAACCCAAAACCGGGGCAGACAAAAATTAAAAAAGGAGACCCCCCTTTAAAAACTTTATGCTTGAGAAAGGGGGGGAAACCCGGGAAACGTCCATCAAGACTGGGCACACACCCCAAACACCCAAACACAGAAAGCGAGGTAAACTTTGTCTAGAAAGCTCTGCCAGCGGGCTAGTAAAGAGCACTTGGACTTTTTCAGGGGTAAAATTTACTTTGGATCCCCGGGGATGGAGACATTTTCCCCGAAAATTATCACTTTATAGTTGCATTATGTCTTTAAGAAAGGGGCAAATTTGCCAAATGCAAATTTGTATTTTTGATACCTTTTTAAATTGCATACTTTTTGAACCCAAAATGATTGAAAGTGTCTGAAAGGAGTATCCCTTTCCATTAGACAGGGTTTCCCCCGGGCCCAAAACCTTTAAAGGGGACCTCAGCGGATGCTTTTGCCGCCAACAAGCTCGGGATTTGTAAAAAGGCCTAATTTATTATTTTTTAGTTTGTTTAGGCTCAAGTTACGGGCCCAAAAGGGGGGGTTTTCCCAAATACATCCCCTGTTCAGGACTTGGAGAGTTTGTTTCGCACCATTGGGTACTTGAACCAGTTCATGGGTTTTGGGAGGGAAAGTGGGAAAATCTTTTAAAAGCTGTGTAAGCTGCTGTGCTGCACCACGAGCCCCTGCAACCGCCACCACACACAATTGTTCCCGTTGGTGATTACGGTATTAAGAAGGTAAGGGGTTATCGGCCTTTCCGAACCCCACGGGTAGGTAAAGTTACCGTGCATCCAGAGAGTACACTTCTGGCGGCACACTGTGCAGCACAGGGGCCCAGGATACGTTTTTGTAAATTTGTGTTTGGGGGATCTGTTCACCATCTTGTTCCAGAAAATTCAGTAAAACAAACCGTTGTTGAGCTTGTGTTGGAGTCGTGTTCTTTGTCCGTGACTTCGCTGTATTCCGGAATACCTGCCCTCGGTACTCGGCTTACACCTCTAGAATCAGGTTTCCGCACACTACACTCCACGGAAACTGCTCTTGCTAAAGTCTCCAATGACCTCCTCACGGCTAAATCTCAGGGTAACTACTCCTTGCTGCTTCTCTTGGATCTCTCTGCAGCGTTTGATACTTTGGATCACCACCTTCTCCCCCAGCATGCTCAGCACCATTGGCCTCCAGGACACCGCTCTCGCTTGGTTCTCGTCCTACCTCTCTGACCGCTCCTTTAGTGTCTCGTTTTCTGGTTCCACCTCCTCTCCTCTTCCTCTTGCTGTTGGAGTTCCTCAGGGATCAGTTCTACGTCCTCTCCTCTTTTCATTGTACACAGCCCCCATTGGACAAACCATCAGCAGATTTGGCTTCCAGTACCATCTCTACGCTGATGACACCCTATTATACACCTCCTCCCGTGACATCACTCCTGCCCTGCTACATAACAACTGTGACTGTATGTCCGCTGTCTCTGACATCATGTCCTCTCTCCATCTGAAACTAAACCTCACTAAGACTGAACTTCTTGTCTTTCCGCCATCTAGTAACCACCCCCACCCTGCCATTTCTCTCTGTGTGTGGCATCACCATAACTCCTAGGCAGCAGGCCCGCTGTCTGGGGGTTATTCTAGATTCTGATCTGTCCTTCACCCCTATATCCCAAACCCTTACCCGCCCTT
>JAODAL010066345.1:0-17804 GCA_025379985.1 Phyllomedusa bahiana | reverse complement strand
GGCCAACATGTCCTTTACGGCCCACTGGGTGAATGTGCTTCCGGCCCAGGCAAAACCAACAACTTGGACAGGAGACGCCGCTTTCCTCCTCCACGTTGTCAAACTGGGGCTCCTGCGCCAATTTTCCCCCCCCTCCTCCACCACCACCACCATCTCGCCTCCACAAGTACTGCTCCATCATACCACATGTTAGGGCATAGCGGTGTCACACAGTTCTACACCTGGCTTGCCTCAGCGAATGAAGTCACACAGGGGAGGAACTGCTCCGCGTCATGCAGCAAGAAATCGATGTGTGGCATTCTTCGCGCCAACTGTAAATCGGAACCAGGGTGTTTGGACAATTCGAGGAACAGGTGCCCCACGCTGCACCGAGGAGGGATGGTCCATGCGCCCTGCATGGTGCACGGTTTCAATCTGGTTGTGAAAAAGGTTCCTGAAGTCTTCCACCGATCTTCAGAAGATTCTGAAAATGGCCAGGAAACTGTGCATGCATTTTAAATCCAATTCGTACAAAGCCAGGAACACCCTCCTCGAGTTGCGGGCGGCGGGAAGGGCCCCTCCCCAACCCCTCTGAATATGCGAATGTTTCCACCCTTTGGGAAATTTCCCAAAGCCTGCACATTTTGGGAAAACCGACTGAAATTGAACAAAGAAAGGCCATTAACGATTTTTTGATGATCCAGGCGGACAAGAGTACTCCCCTGTGTAAACTTTGATGCAGCCAGTTCAGCTCATGCGTGACACCTCTGTTTGTTTAGGCCATTTGAGGAGGCCACGTTATTTTCAGTCGCCTTTGACTACGGGTTTGAATAAGTCATTCCACTGTTTCCCATGTCCTGGAACAGATGCTGAAAAAATCTTTTCTGGGCGGGGGACTGGAGACGTGGTGACTACACCCTCGCGGCCACATGAGTCCGGTGGGGACTGAAATGGAGGAGGAGGGGGACATTGGACAGAAGCATTGTCCTGGTGAAATGAGTGGATTTTCTACCCAGTGACAAGAAGAGGAGCAGGAGCAGCTGGAGGAGGTAATGAGAAAGAGGAAGATGAGGCAGGTGACCCGCAAGCATCGTGGCATTATACATGGAGATGAAGGCCAGGGAGCCCCTCGGAGTCACTTGTGCAGATGGCCCGCAGCATGCTGATTTGCCTGGCTAGTGACAGCCGAATAGTCACCATCCGGCAGAGGGATGACTTCTGGCTCTCCACCCTATTGGACCCTCGCTACCGGTCCAAAATGGAGGCTTTTTTTCCCAGCTATTGAGAGGGGAGGAAAAACTCAAATACTATAGGAAATCCTCCGTAGTCAGTTGGCCGCTGCCTATGTGCGGCATCTTCCCTCCTCTGACAGGTCTGTCTGGGGGGTTCTTCATCGCTCACGTACTACTGACGCGGCTGCCGGGGGAAGTAGGGGGGTTGGAGCAGTACCAGCTCCATCAGCAGCAACCTAAGTCTGGAGTCATTGATGAGCAGCTTCCTTCATCCGCCTAGTGAGGAGGGCAAGTCGCCGCACAGCAGCAGCAGGACCTGGAGCAGACCCTGAACCAACAGGTGGTGGCCCTACTTGTGAAAGCACTCTGCCATCCCAGTAGAAGATCCGCTGGACTACTGGGCAGCCAAACTGGATGTTGGCCGCAACTTGCCGAGTTTGCAGTGGAAAAGCTGTTGTCCGGCCAGAAAGTGTGGCATCAGAGGGGGTCTTCAGTGCGGCAGGGCCATCGTTACCCCAAGGAGAACCCGCTTGTCCACGGAAATGTGGAACGACTGACCTTTGTCAAGATGAATCAGGTGTGGATCGGCCAGGTTTTCCCCACACACCAATGCCTTGGGCGTCAGACTACATCAGCCATGACGCCTCACCCAAACTCTGAGAAATGAGTCGGGGTTCAAACTACCTGCCTCAGCCACTATTCTGATCCCCGCCACCCGCCTGATGCCACACATCTGCTGACAGTTTTCTCCATCTGCCACCAACCATCTTTACCAGGGACTGGTATTGCCACCCACCTCCACACTCTGTCATTGTGCCACTGTCTGACCTAAAGCTGCTGCTTGTGGCTGCTGCCGGACCTCCACACTGTGTCATTGTCCCACTCTGTGGCCTACTCCTGTTTTCGCCACCTCCAGAATGTCATTGTGCCCCTGTCTGACCTCATGCTGCTGCTGTGCTGCTGCGTGACCTAAAACACTGTCATTGTGCCACTGTCTGACCTCATGCTGCGGCTGTGGCTGATGCCTTGACCTCCACACTGTGTCATTGTCCCACTCTGTGGCCTACTCCTTTTTTTGCCACCTCCAGAATTTTCATTGTGCCACTGTCTGACCTCATGCTGCGGCTGTGGCTGTGCCTTGACCTCCCACACTGTGTCATTGTCCCACTCTGTGGCCTACTCCTGTTTTTTGCCACCTCCAAATGTCATTTGTGCCACTGTCTGACCTCATGCTGCTGCTGTGGCTGCTGCCGTGACCTCCACACTGTGTCATTGTCCCCTCTGTGGCCTACTCCTTTTTTGCCACCTCCAGAATGTCATTGTGCCACTGTCTGACCTCATGCTGCTGCTGTGGCTGCTGCCGTGACTGCCACACTGTGTCATTGTCCCACTCTGTGGCCTACTCCTGTTTTTTGCTATCCCAGAATATCATTGTGCCACTGTCTGACCTCATGCTGCTGCTGTGGCTGCTGCCATGACCTACAACACGTGTCATTGTGCCAATGTCTGCCCTCATGCTGCGCTGTGGCTGCTGCCGTGACCTACAACTGTAAATTGTGCCACTGTCTGACCTCATGCTGCTGCTGTGGCTGCTGCCGTGACCTCCACACTGTGTCATTGTCCCACTCTGTGGCCCACTCCTGTTTTGCAACCTCCAGAATTCATTGTGCCACGTTGACCTCATGCTGCTGCTGTGGCTGCTGCCTGACCTACACACTTTTCATTGTCCCAAATGTCTGACCTCATGCTGCGCTGTGGCTGTGCCGGGACCTACACACTGTTTTGTCCATTGTCCCCACTCTTTTTGCCTACCTCCCATGTTTTTGGCCCCAAACCTCCAAATGTCATTGTGCCACTGTCTGACCTCATGTGCTGTTGTGGGTGCTGCCGTGACCTCCACACTGTGTCATTGTCCCACTCTGTGGCCTACTCCTGTTTTTGCCACCTCCAAAATGTCATTGTGCCACTGTCTGACCTCATGCTGCTGCTGTGGCTGCTGCCGTGACCTCCACACTGTGTCATTGTCCCACTCTGTGGCCTACTCCTGTTTTTGACACCTCCAGAATGTCTTTGTGCCACTGTCTGACCTCATGCTGCTGCTGTGGCTGCTGCCGTGACCTACACACTGTGTCATTGTGCCACTGTCTGACCTCATGCTGCTGCTGTGGCTGCTGCCGTGACCTACACACTGTCATTGTGCCACTGTCTGACCTCATGCTGCTGCTGTGGCTGATGCCGTGACCTACACACTCTGTCATTGTGCCACTGTCTGACCTCATGCTGCTGCTGTGGCTGCTGCCGTGACCTCCACACTGTGTCATTGCCCCACTCTGTGGCCTACTCCTGTTTTTGCCACCTCCAGAATGTCATTGTGCCACTGTCTGACCTCATGCTGCTGCTGTGGCTGATGCCTTTGACTACACACTGTGTCATTGTCCACTCTGTGGCCTACTCCTGTTTTTGCCACCCTCCAGAATATCATTGTGCCACTGTTTTGACCTCATGCTGCTGTGGCTGCCGCCGTCATCTCCACACTCTTTTTACTGATGTTGCCCCCTGAGCCCTCAGCTTGTTTTTTTCCAGCTGTCGCTGCCATGACTTTATCAGGCTACATTTCCCCTTCAGTTTTTTGGTAAGTTTTGCCCTTTTAATTTGCCCATGAATTTTTATAGTGAAGCGATTCTAAGAGCGGCGGCAGTCATCTGCGTGTCATACTAAAACACAACATTGTATGAAGACCAAACCAAGCTCCCTCTGCATATTTAAGCATGGCACAACGTTCTACAGCACCCTGCAGGCTCTGTGCAGCCTGGAAATAGCTGTTTTTTTAACGTGATTCGTCCCAAAGTAATTCGGAACTAAGTTATTTTTTGCCGAGAAATCCGGCGAAGTGAACGAACCGAATTTCGGGAAATTCGCCCATCTCTACTTATAATGTTACCTCGCTTCTGACGCTAAAAATAAGTTTTTTTCACGGATTTTATCTCTTCTAAAGTTATCTTACGTTTTTTGTTAAAAATAAGGTTTTTTTTACGTGTTTTGTAGCTAAAATACTTTTTTTTACGGATTTTGTCACTAAAATATGTTTTGTACGGTTTTTGGCGCTTTTGTTGCTAAAAATACGCTTTTTGCGCAAAAATAGGTTTTTTACGGATTTTGCTACTAGAATACTTTTTTACGGATTTTGGCTCTTCTAAAGTTATCATGATTTTGACGCTAAAAATTTTTTTTTATGTATTTTGTAACTAAAAATAAGTTATTTTTTCCGGGTTTTGTAACTAAAATAAGCTTTTTTATGAATTTTGACGCTAATAAATTTATCTTGCTTTTGTTGGCAAAAATACGCTTTTTTTTACGGATTTTAGCGCAAAAATCTGTATTTTTATGGATTTTGTCGCTATTAAAGTTGTCTTGCTTTGTCGCTAAAAAGCCTTTTTTCTTAAAGATTTTGGAGATAAATTTATTAGCACCAAATTCCGTAAAAACCCACAAAAACCATAAAAAACTTATTTTTAGTAACCAAAGTGAGATAACTTTAATAGCACCAAAATCGTATTTTAGTGACAAAAGCAAGACTCTATTAGTGCCAAAATCCGTAAAATGACTACAAGATTACATATAAATGCAGTAATTTGCTTTCCATCCCCTTCTGTAGGGCGGAGTTACATCCAATGGCTTAATTTATGCATACATTGAAATCCAGAAGACAAGCAAAAAAACGAGGGTAAAAAACACGCCAAAAATTTCAAATCGCAGCAATAAACGGCTGTTTTTTCAGCTGCTTTTGACAGGCAGGGGACAGAAAACTCAGTTTTTAGTATTTGGCTTTCAGGTCGTTTTTTGGCCACTGCGTGTAGACATAGCCTTGGTGTGCTGTGCCTGCTCTACTGTATGTAGTGAGAGACTCAGCATCCCCCTGCACTGTTGGTATCTCCCTACAGACTGATAAGGGTCTCCCGAGTTACAAAGTGAAAGTAAAACCTGGTTCTCTGTAAAACTGAGGTAAATCCTCCGCATTGCTAATGACATGTATTTGAGAAAAGTCTTATAATTTCATCTACTATCAATTGTAGGTGTTTGTGTGAAGGTGATAGGTGCTCTTTAAGGACCCGGTGTTTTTTTTTTGTCGACATGTTCGTTTTTCCCTCCTCGCCTTCCCAGAGCCATAACTTTTTTATTTTTCCACCTACATAAACACATGAGGGCTTTTATTTTGCGGGGCAAGATATACTTTCTAATTGTTTTATTCACTATACTATAGAATATACTGGGAAACCGCAAAAAAATTCCAAGTGGGACAAATTGTGAAAAAAAACTTATTTTCGCCATGTTTGCGGGGGTTTTGCTTTTATGACGTTCAATCTTCGGTTAACACATTGTGTTATCTGTATTCTACAGGTTGATACGCATTCGGCAATACCAAACATGTAGGGTTTCCGTTATGTTTTGGTATCGTAAAAAAATTCCAAACTTTTTCTGTTTTTGAAATTTGCAGCGTGGCGCCAGTTTGTGCGACCAATAACTTTTTTGTACTAACAACCTGAGGTTGCGTTTTTTTGCGGGCCGAAGTGTACTTTTTATCGCTAGCAGTTTGGAATGCATGCGACTTTTTTGATCACTTTTATTCTTTTTTTTTAAGTGACATAAAATGATCAAAAAACGCAATTTTGGCGCTTGGAATTTTTTTCTTCTAC
Organism: Phyllomedusa bahiana; assembly: GCA_025379985.1. Classification (NCBI taxonomy): domain Eukaryota; kingdom Metazoa; phylum Chordata; class Amphibia; order Anura; family Hylidae; genus Phyllomedusa; species Phyllomedusa bahiana. Next base: position 11,899 of record JAODAL010066345.1, on the reverse strand, counting down.
GGTGTTCAGCGTACGGGATAAATGATTTTTATAGTTCGGACTTTTTCGGACGCGGCAATACCAAATATGTGTAACTTTTTATTATTTTATTGTTTTTATTTGTAAAATGAGGAAAGGGGGGTGATTTGAACTTTTATTTTTTTGTACTGTAAAACTTTATTTTTTTTTTTTTTACTTTAACATTGTGGCCACCTATGGTACTTGACCACTAGGTGGCGCGATTGTCAATACAGACTAATGCTTTGCCTATGCAATGCATTAGTCTGTACCAAGTGGCGGTTTCCCCACTTCCTGTCTGCGGAAGGAAGTGGGGCAAACCAGGACATGGAAGTGACCGGAGCCTTCCCAAGGCTCCCCGCTGCCATGTCCGGGGGTCGGATCACTACAGCTATGCTGTGGCGATGCCGATCACCCTGACGATCGGTGCGTGGCACCGATCGTCATTCATTCAGATGCCGCAGACTCATATGACCAGGGTCCTTAAGGGGTTAAATATGAAGGACAGTCAGTCCGGAAAATTGGGGAAACTTTGAAATTGTCCCCAAGTGCAGTGGCAAAAACCATCAAGCGCTACAAAGAAACTGGCTCACATGAGGACCGCTCCAGGAAAGGAAGAGCAAGAGTCACCTCTGCTGCGGAGGAGAAGTTCATCTGAGTCACCAGCCTCAGAAATCGCAGGTTAACAGCAGCTCAGATTAGAGACCAGGTCTATGCCACACAGCGTTCTAGCAGCAGAAACATCTCTACATCTGTTAAGAGGAGACTGTGCAGCAGGCCTTCATGGTAAAATAGCTGCTAGGAAACCACTGCTAAGGACAGGCAACAAGCAGAAGAGACTTGTTTGTGCTAAAGAACACAAGGAATGGACATTAGACCAATGGAAATCTGTGCTTTGGTCTCATGAGTCCAAATTTGAGATCTTTGTTTCCAACCACCGTGTCTTTGTGTGACAGGGGCGTTGCTAGGGTCCCAAAACATCCGGGGCTCGGGCCCTTAATTTTTGTTCAGTAGGGCTGGGTTCACTCGCCATTTTTCGCACCACATTGTCAACTGCGGATGTATTTTTACAGAGAAAAACCTTCTGTTCCTGTCACTAATTTTCTGCACATTCCACATAGCTCCAGTCCATCTCCTCAGCAGTCACTGCACAATGAAAATCAGCCCTGACAAATTAGCTATTTCAAAACCTCTCACCTACATATGACAGTGTAATACCTTACAAATAAGTCAACAAATAATCCAACTATACATGGAGCAAATCTACCAGACAACTCATTGTTACTGAAAAAAACTCCAACAAAACCAAGACCCAAAACTATTACTACTTAAGGTTCAAATAATTCTGCCAGACCCTGACCAAACGCGAACCTCACATGTGACTATCAGCTGTACACAGGCTCTGCAGACATATACCACCGCCATACAGTGACCATATAGTGGTAGATACTAGCTGTATGTAGGCTCTGCAGAAATATAAGTGATTACACTTCGTCACATTTAGTGACTCACCGGAGACGTCTCTGAAGAGTTGTTCTCTTTCTCTTCTTCTTTTCCATCTGTCCCAGACGCCATGACAACTTCTACCGTCCACACTCTTCACTTTTAGAATGTACAAAACAAACATTTAGATCCTCATTTTATCAGCATTCTCTACAATTTCCTATCTCTATACAAACCCCCATCTAGAGCACCTCAAATGGAAAATAATTACCCCCTTTGTGCCCCAAACGGCTATGGGGCTCCCACTTGTGAGATTTCTGAGACAGTATGTAGGCACACCCCAAACTAGGTAGGCAGTCCTCAGTAGGTAGGTAAAGTTATAGGTCCCCAATAGGTAGGTATCTCAGTCCCCTATTAAATAAAAAGGCAGTTATATAGGTCTCAGAATAGAAATATAAGTAGAAATATAGATCCCTATTATGCAGTTATATAGGCCCCTGTAGGTAAATATTTTCCCCCTGTAGCCAGGTGGTGCCCCTTGTAGTCAGGTAGTTGCCCCCTTAGCCGGTTTTTGCCCCTTGCCAGGTTTTGCTCCCTCTAGCCGTAATATGTCCCCCCGTAGCCCGTGTATGCCCCCCCGTAGCCCCGTGATTGACCCCTGTAGCCGGATGACCCTCTGTGCCCGTGTATGCAACTTGTAGCCAGTGATATGCCACCCTGTAGCCCGTGATATGCCCCCTGTAAAACCCTGATTGCCCCTAGCACTACTTGCCCCCTGTGCCGTGATATGACCCCCGTAGCGTGATATGCCCCCGTAACCAGTGAACTGCCCCCCTAGTCACATACTATGCCCCCTGTAGTTAGTGATGCCCCCACTGCAGCCCGAGTGCCCCCTGTAGCCAGTGATGCCCCCCTTTGCCGTGATGCCCCCTGTAGAAAGTGATACCCCCTGTGTAGGTGTATTCCCCTGTAGCCAGTGATGACCCTCGTAGCCCGGGGATTTTGCAACTTGTATGCCGGTATATGCCCCTGTAGCCAGTGATATGCCCCCCGTAGCCAGTAGATGCCCCCTTGTAGCCAGAAATGCCCCCTGTAGCCCAAAAGATGCCCTTGTAGCCCGTAGATGCCCCCTTGTAGCCAGTAGATTGCCCCCTTTAGGGCCCGCGATGCCCCCTGTTAAACCAGCAGATGCCCCCTGTTGCCTGATTCCCCCTGTAGCCAGTAGATGCCCCTGTAGCCAGTAGATGCCCCTGTAGCCAGATGCCCCCCGTACCCGCAGATGCCCTCTGTAGTTATATGCCCCCTGTAGCCAGCAGATGCCCCCTGTAGCAGATGCCCCCCCTAGCCAGCAGTGTCCCTGTTTCCAGATGCCCCTGTAGCCAGTAGATGCCCCCTGTAGCCAGGGTTTCCCCCGGGAGCAGCAGATGTCCCCTGTAGCCAGATGCCCCTTGTAGCCAGTAGATGCCCCCTGTAGCCAGATGCCCCCTGTAGCCAGCAGATGCCCCTGTAGTCATATGCCCCCTGTAGCCAGCAGATGCCCCCTGTTGCCAGATGTCCCCTGTAGCCAGTAGATGACCCTGTAGCCAGATGCCCCCGTAGCCCGCAGATGCCCTGTAGCCCGATTTCCCCCCGTAGCAGCAGATTTCCCCCTGTAGCCAGATTTCCCCCTGTAGCCAGTAGATGCCCCCTGTAGCCAGATGCCCCCTGTAGCCAGCAGATGCCCTCGGTAGTCCTATGCCCCCTGTAGCCAGCAGAAGCCCTCTGTAGCCAGATGCCCCCTGTAGCCAGCAGATGTCCCCTGTTTCCAGATGCCCCCTGTAGCCAGTAGATGCCCCCTGTAGCCAGATGCCCCCTGTATCCAGTAGATGTCCCCTGTTGCCAGATGCCCCTTGTAGCCAGCAGATGCCCCCTGTAGCCAGATGCCCCCTGTAGCCAGCAGATGCCCCCTGTAGTCATATGCCCCCTGTAGCCAGCAGATGCCCCCTGTTGCCAGATGTCCCCTGTAGCCCGTAGATGACCCCTGTAGCCAGAGCCCCCTGTAGCCAGCAGATGCCCCCTGGTAGCCCGATGCCCCTGTAGCCAGCAATGCCCCCTGTAGCAGATGCCCCTGTAGCCAGTAGATGCCCCCTGTAGCCAGAGCCCCCTGTAGCCAGAGATGCCCCTGTAGCCAGATGCCCCTGTAGCTAGTAGATGTCCCCCGTAGCCAGATGCCCTATGTAGCCAGTAGATGCCCCCCTGTAGCCAGATGCCCCCTGTAGCCAGTAAATGCCCCCCCGTAGCCAGATGTCCCCTGTAGCCAGTACATGCCCCCTGTAGCCAGCAGATGCTCCCTGTAGCCAGTAGATGCCCCCTGTAGCCAGATGCCCCCCTTGTAGCCAGTGATGCCCCCTGTTGCCAGCAGATGCCTCTTAACAAAGTTACTGCACCCCTTACATAATTAAAATAAAATAAAAAAACCTACTCACCTCAGCATGGTCCTGCAGCTTGAGAATTTTTGGGCCGGGACCTCCTCGGCCGCAGAGCTGTCGGTTTAGCAGATCCCCGCGTCGCAGGGGGGTGATGAAAGCCGCGCGTCACTCCCCCTGCGACACTGAGGTGTATGTACGGCACTCGGTGAGCGCTGTACATACAGGGGGGGAAGACAGGACGGGAATGATCCATCCTGCCTCCTCCCCGACTCTGACTGCGCGGCCGCTGTGAAACGGCAGTGCATTCAGAGATCTGCGTGCGCTGCCCGCACTAAGGATGGCTCCGGGCCCATGGCAGCGGCCTGGAGCCGCCGAGACTCGGGGCACAGACAGATTCATTCGGGGCTCGTGCCCCGAATGAATCTGCCTAGCGACGCCCCTGTTGTGCGACACAGAAAAGGTGATCGAAGGGACTCTACATGCCTGTTTCCCACCGTGAAGCATAACGGAGGAGGTGTGATGGTGTGGGGGTGCTTTGCTGGTGACACTGTTGGGGATTTATTCAAAATTGAAGGAATACTGAACCAGCATGGTTACCACAGCATCTTGCAGCGGCATGCTTTCCATTGGTTTGCGTTTAGTTGGACCATCATTTAATTTTCAATAGGCAATGACCCCAAACACACCTCCAGATGTGTAAGGGCTTTTTGACAAGAAGGAGGTGATGGGGTGCTACGCCGATGACCTGGCCTCCACAGTGACCAGACCTGACCCAATTGAGATGGTTTGGGGTGAGCTGGGACTGCAGAGTAAAGGGCAAAAGGGCCAACAAGTGCTAAGCATCTCTGCGAACCCCTTCTAGACTGTTGGAAGACCATTTCAGATGGACTCCCTCTTGAAGCTCATCAAGAGAATGCCAAGAATGTGCAAAGCAGTATCAAAGCAAAAGGTGGCTACTTTTAAGAATAGAATATTAGACTTATTTTCAGTTGTTTCACACTCTTTTGTAAAGTATATATTCTATATGTGTTATGTTTTGATGCCTTCAGTGTGAATCTACAATTTTTATAGTCATGAAAATACAGAAAACTGTTGGAATGAGAAGGTGTGTTCAAACTTTTGGTCTGTACTGTATATATTGTAGAAAGTTTTTCGGCCTTCGGGGAGGAATCTAAAAATTTTAGATTCAGGTTGTCAGATTTCTTTTTAATTTTTGGGTTTTTTAAATTTATTTTACATATTTTGTCTCCCATAAAGGTCTAAAATAAACCTATGGGGGCATTTTTACATAAAAAAGGAACTTATCCCTAATAATTAGTTGAACATTAGGTAATTACTCCATCGCACATAAACAGAAGAACCAAAAAATGGAGTGCGTATGATACTTGTGTGCAATATAAAATTTTAACTTTTTTCTTCACAATTTAAAATAATATCGGCGGTGGCATTTAAATACATAAACAAAAATACAATAAGTGCCATTAAGGAAATGGCGCATTGATAACTACAAACTTGACGAGTCACTGGGGGGTCTCCACACCGGTGTAGATCGTTAGAGCACTCGCCCCGACAAGGGCGACCCCTAACCGGTTTTAGAGGCTTACCCTATAGACTCAAGTTTTTACCCTTACGTGGGGAATCATACAGAGTCCCAACATGTTTCGGACCCCCCACAGTCTCTTCAGGGACAAATGAAGTTTTATGTATATAATCAACACAGAAATTGCATGAAATGCAAGGTCATAGAGCGTATGGCTCCATAAGACACACGGAAGGGCTATGGTGTGCCCGGCATTTTTACATAACTTTTTTTTTTGAAGACTTAATGAGAAATACATCACCTGAAGTCAGTGCAGAGTTTATCTGGGTCTAATAAAACCCAGCAGCGTTTGCAGCTAAGGATGGTCAACTACCAATCTGTTTACACAGCGCGCATTCAGAGCTGTATGTACATTCACCAGTCTGGGTATTTAGGGGGACAAGGTACTTGGAATCACGGTGATGCTCTTCCAACCAAGGTCAGACATTTCTAGTCATGTAATATGTTGTATTATCTTGCTGAAAGATCCCATACGACTCACAATCACATATTGGTGTACATGAACTGCAAGGATAGAAAAGTTCCCAAATTGGTTGAAAGGGCATTCCACATGGATCAATGGGCCCAGAGAATACCAGGAAAACATTCCCCAGACTAAAATGCTGCCACTACCAGCTTGCGTTCTTTAAGCAATGTTTGCAGGGTGTTTGTTCTCTGAAGTTGTTTCTTGCCTGACATGCTAACATTCATTTGTTCGAGGCAGCAAAAAACATGGGGAGGTTAACATATCTAAGGTATCAAAAAGCATGACCAAGTAAACCAAATATATAATAGCAATACACTCAGTATATGGCTATTTTTTCTATTATATTTGTCAGGAGGAGGGCAATGTTGTATGTGGGTTGGAGGGGTATGCACCAGGGCTGCTTTAAATTCTTCATCGGGTCCTGCTTCCAACAATCTAACACATCAAATGGCTTTTCAGATGGTGAATAAGACATACAAGACGGTACATAAAGAACTTGAGAATTTGAATGAATGGAAAGGTATAAAGTCAGTAGGCGTCATAAAGTCATCATCTAGTTAATCAGACTTTTTAGGAGTTGCTGACCAAGAGTAAGAATAATCTTATACAATCTAAATGCCAAACTCCAGATCTCAGTTTAATCAAGAATGTGACACTATTGGAAAATTGCGGTCCACATGTGGTATTCAATAAGCCTGCCTAGCTCAGAGCAAAAGAAGAAATCTGCCAGGAAGAAAGGGTAAAAAATTACTCCTAATAAGTCCTAATAATAGTGCAAAGCTGCTAAAATCTTATACTGACAAGATGTTGTGACAGCAAAAGCTGCACTCTGTGCTAAGGGCAAGGCTGACTTATCAATTACACTGAGACTCAGTTTTAATAAATGCAATTTGTGTCTTTTATTAGTATTTTGAATGCTCCATAAACCGCATATTGTTTAACATAATAACCACCAGAACAGCAGCTTATATTGAAATTGTGTCATACCCAGATATTGTATTATGAAGGTAACCATAACCATTTACATCAGTGAGGTCTGCGTGCTAGACGACCTGACCACACCAACAGGCACAGGCATCATCGTCTAACATGGGCCAGGGAGCATCTAAGCTGGGCAAGGGACCAGAGGTCCTCAGTGTTGTTCAGTGAGGAAAGTTGATTCACTCTGAGCAGAAATTATGGCCGCCAGTGACGCTGGAGACGTCAGCAGAGCGCTATGCATCAGCCAGGTTAGGTACTGGTCAAGTTGCCTTGCCGATCATCTAGCACACAGACCACGCTGATGTAAATGGTTATTAATGGTCTGACATGACACTTGGTTGCCTCTCACCTCTCTTAAACGTGCCTGAAGTTGTACAATGAAGTGGTCATCAGTGTGTGATGTAGCCAAAAGATGTCAACCTCTTTACCTTTCTGTATCTCTCTGTATGTCTGTTGCAACTCTGTGACACTTGGCCTCTTTTGGATGAGAGGATAATTCTTGAAGCCTCACAATGGTGAGGTACCGTTGATCAATTGTAAGGTTTTGTCTTGGTCTCATGATGTCAAAATGTGAACAGTATGATGAGGAGGACTATTTAAATCCCAATTCAAACTGTTTCCCTAAATTGATTGGGTGATTCAGGGATCAGACACCTGTTGTGAATTTTGCCATTAAGCTCCTTGTTAGAGATCAGCAAGTTGTACAAAAAGTACTGAAACATTGAACAGTTGGACATGTGCATTCTGAGTTAAGAGATGGTCTCATTTATTTAATTAAAAAAAAAAAAAAAATCAAGAAACTTTATATTCCACCTGATATTTCAACCAAAAGACAAATATCCCTAACCTTTGTGAGTAGTGAGTACATATATATATACACTCACCGGCCACTTTATTAGGTACACCATGCTAGTAACGGGTTGGACCCCCTTTTGCCTTCAGAACTGCCTCAATTCTTCGTGGCATAGATTCAACAAGGTGTTGCAACGATGCTCAATTGGTACCAAGGGGCCCAAAGAGTGCAAGAAAATATTCCCCACACCATGACACCCCCATGGATGGATCCATGCTTTCATGTTGTTTGACGCCAAATTCTAAACCCCCCTACCATCCGAATGTCGCAGCAGAAATCGGACTATCAGACCAGGCAACGTTTTTCCAATCTTTTTAATGTCCAATTTCGATGAGCTTGGGCAAATTGGAGCCTCAGTTTCTGTTCTTAGCTGAAAGGGGGTGGCACCCCGGTGTGGTATTCTGCGGGTGTAGCCCATCTGCCTCAAAGTTCGCCGTACTGTGCGTTCAGAGAGGGTCTTCTGCCTACCTTGGTTGTAAGGGTGGGGTATTTGAGTCACTGTTACCTTCTATCAGCTCGAACCAGTCTGCCTATTCTCCTTTGACCTCTGGCATCAACAAGGCATTTCGCCCACAGGACTGCCCCTCACTGGATGTTTTTTCTTTTTGGACAAATTTTCTGTAAAACCTTTGGATGGTTGTGCGTGAAAATCCCAGGAGATCAGCAGTTTCTGAAATACTCGACCAGCCCTTCTGGCCCCAAAACCATGCCACGTTCAAAGGCACTCAAATCACCTTTCTTCCCCATACTGATGCTCGGTTTGAACTGCAGGAGATTGTCTTGACCATGTCTACATTGCCTAAATGCACGGGAGTTCCCGCCATGTGATTGGCTGATTAAAAAATTAAGTGTTAACGAGCAGTTGGACAGGTGTACTAATTAAAGTGGCCGGTGAGTGTTTTATATATATATTATATATATTTATATATAAAATATATATATATATATATATATATATATATATATACATACAGTTTAAACCAGACAAATGCCAGAAAAATGAGAGAGAGAGTTTTTGAATGTGGGTGACTTTCTGAGAGAAAAGCAGAGAAAAAGAGGCAGAAAGAAAGAGGCAAAGTGCAAGAGTCATGTGCAGTATATGCAATCTTGCGCAGAAGCTATAGCATGAGCCTCCACTCTTGGGTCCCAATAATTAACTCTACTGGTGGGTGTCAGGCACCTAAGTCCAAACACTGGGTATATTTAATGATATTAATGATATTAATAAAAGTTAAATCTTGTTTCACAAAAACAATCTCTCATAGGTGTATATAGACAGAAAAAAATCTGCGGCTCTTGAAAAGCGGCAAGAAAAAAACTAACTTGACGAAAAATCGATTAAAGGTTTCAATATTGTTTTGTGTTTTTTAAGACCTTACTGATATGTTTTTTGCATGTGACCCATCATTTTTGTAGATTATCTTTGAACCCTTTCTATTTTCTCATATCGGAATGGCACTGTGCACAGTACTGAAGCACACATAGGTACTTTAGCCTAGTGCCTTAGAATTCTCAGAATCTTTGTGCAATAATATAGCTCTGGCATGTGCATGAGGCCTACAGCAAGCCATCAAAAAACCTAAAAAGAGTGCAGAATAAGGTTATATTTTATGGGTCATCATTACGATCCTTTTTATGTATATTTGACAATAGTATTGTATTCTGTCTATGAGGAACACATTACAATACCATACGGTATAATAAAAAATAATAACTGTGAAGTGTTTTATAAACTCAAGAGAACATTGTGTACATATTTTATACTAGTGCCAACTAAATTGCATATATATTTTCTACAACAGAACGTGTTAAATAGCGACCCATTATGCTGGCACCATCATTATGAAGTGTGAAGAATATAACCATATTTAATTACTTTAATCATATAGCAGTGATCCATCATAATCTTTTAATGTCTAATTAAAAGTCTCTCCAGCATTTTGTAGTATGTCAAAAACTCATTAATTATTGCTTAAGGAGGTAGGGCAACACTTGCAACAATTTCTGTATATTGAGATTGTTATTAGAAGATGTTTATGATAAAAGGAAATTATTAAAAGGTTGTTATAAAAACACTTAACTTTTAAAAATATTTTGTATGTAAATGCTAAACCCAAAAACGGGGGTTACAGGGGGGCCGGGTAGCGTTGCTACCCGGGGCCCGCGCCCGGGGGGCCCCCAAGCCCCTTTTGCCACAGCATTGTAAATGGCACATGGAGCTGAGGGGCCCCCTTTTTACTTTTGCACCAGGGCCCAGAAGTTCAAATTACGCCCCTTTCCCCAAAAAAAAAATGTCAAAAAGGTGTATTTCCCGTCAAGATCAGCCTTAAACATGTATGCAAAAATAATGAAAATTTTACCCCAAAAAATGTGATCTGATTTTGGTTCCTTTTAAGCTAGAGCAGTTCTTTTCTCCGAATGTTTACGAAGGGTTCCTCCTGCGACAAACCTCTTCTGCCCGGGATGATGAATTCTCCCCGCTGTTTGTTATCGCAACACTGAAATTTTTCTTTTGTACTGATAAAATGTAACCCTTTTTGATCTATGTTAAAATCCTCCATCACCAAGTCCTTTTAACGATCAGGTGGAGGAGCAGAGCTGGAAAGTCGTCAAATCTGTAGAACACCCACAGCTGACAGAAATGGAGCATGAAATTGGGTATGAAAAACGTTGTGAATCAGCCAGATGGGAAAACCCCTTTTAATCTATTATGCTTACATGATTTCCTTTTTTTGTTACCCGTTTTTATTTAAATAATGCAAGAATAGGCAATTTGTAAATAGTTTTGTTGAAACAAAATTCTACTATTTTATTGTTGCAGAGTCTGTGTGACTCTCACATAGCGATTTGTATTGTTGCTTCTAACATGGTGGCCAACAGCACACAGTTACTGGCTGCTGACAACTAAGGGCTGACCTAATCTATGTCCTTTATTGAAAACCACTTTTCCCTGCTATCCACATCTCTTCTCAGGGAAAAACAGAGCTGTGAGATGCCGCCAATCTGTGGCTGAACCTATTAAGTCAGTGTTTCTAAACTCCAGTCCTCAAGACCCACCAACAGGTCTTGTTTTCAGGATCTCCCACATAATGCACTGACAATAATGACATCACCTGTGCAGTAGTCCCCGGCGCCGCCGCTATCCGCCGCCGCCGCCGATCGTTAAGGTCCTAAGCCGTTACCAGTCGCTAAGCTATCGGCTTAGGACCTTGGCGACGGCAGCGGTGGCGGGACTAACTGTCTGTGCGCCCGCCGGACGCACATACAGTTAGATGCTTTGGCGGAGCAGAGAGCTCCACAGAGTACTCTGTGGCCGCAGGCAGGATGCGGCTCTGTGCGCGCCTGTGCTGGGCGCGCCGGAGGCAGTGGCATCACGGTGCTGCGCGGCCGGGGGACATCACCCTGTGTGGACGTTGGCCGGGAGCCGCAGCCGCGGCGGCGGCCGGGCGCGAGGTCAGGTGAGTGCTGGCAGTTTAGTACTTTTACTTGTCTCTATTCATGCTGGGGGCCTATAATCTAGTTATAAATGTGCAGGGGGGGCTATTATGTACTTCTATATGTGCAGGGGGGTCCTATTATCTACTTGTATATATGTGCAGGGGGGGCCTATTCAGGGCCGCCTCTTCCATTGGGCCAGGTAGGCCATTGCCCGGGGGCCCCACGATCTCAAGGGGCCCTCCCGGGCAGCCGCCTACCCTGCCCAGTGGAGCGACAGCCGGGATTCGGGCCGCAGCGCCGGCTCGGAGCGTCGCCGCAGGAGGCTGGGGTTTCCCCCTGGCGGGCCCTGAGTACCGGCGCCGGCCTGTGGCGCAGGTCCCCCTTCATCCCACGGCTGCATGGCCGGGTCACAGACCCAGCCATGTAGCCATCACAGCCGCCGCCTGCACCGCGCGGTGCGGGCAGCAGCCGAGGCTGAACATCTGGGATCTATTGATCCCGTCTGTTATGCTCCAAGGAGGCCGCGGGGCAGGCACGCGATTTGATGATGTCATCGCGCGCCTGCTCCGCGGCCCTGCAGTCTGCTGTGAATGGCCACAGGCTCCGGACAAAAAGAGGAAGGAAATCAGGGAAGTAATATTTTTTTTTTTTATTTTTAAACTTGCCCCGCCTGGTATTACCCCGCCCTGCCCCCCATATACCCTGCCCCTGCC
>JAODAL010066344.1:0-17805 GCA_025379985.1 Phyllomedusa bahiana | reverse complement strand
CCCATGGCATTTTCTCCCTGGGGCCCTAGGCATTTTTGGGGGACAACAAAGCCAAGTACTACTTTAGCTTGACACTGTCGCCCCCTCTTTCTTTTTTCTGGGATTGGATTCTGTCATGGTTTTTCCGAGACGTGGTTCTTAGAAATGACAGGAAAATAACTGGAATATGCTTGGTCCCAAAACATACTTTTGACCATTCCCACCAATCGACCCAGGCATATAACCAGAACTTGGAAAACTTCTGCTACCCGTATAACCTAATATGGGGTTAGGACCCACTTAGACCACAATTTTTGCCCCCAATATTATCCTCGGTTACACTTACCTCATAGCATTGCACTGGATTACATGGAGAAATTTCTTGTGATAGGCCATGAGTGGAAACGTCTATACAATGAATGACATGGTGGACAAATACTGTAGTTTGGCTCTTGTGTCATTTGATTTTGAAGAGCCAGTATTGGTTCTACATTTACTCTATAAGCATTGCCTTAAGACCACTAAAGGGATGTTCCCACCACAGAGTTTGCTGGCATGTCCTATTGATATGCCAGGAAACTCTATAGTGGAGATACCCCTTTAGCCTGATAGGTGTGGGTCCCACCAGGAGCGTAGCTACAGGCAGTGCAGAGATAACAGTCACTTCCGGGCCCTGCAGCCTGAGGGGGCCCAAAAGCCCTTCTGCGACATAAGGCAATATCAGTACTATAAATGGCACATAGTAGCTGGAGGGCCGCATTTCACTTTTTGCACTAGGAGCCTCAAGTGACAACTCTAGGCCTCACTTCTGGGACCTGCATCCATATCAGGAACAGACTCCAGAAAGTTTCGGCTCAGAGAACCCGTTGCACTTGTGCACTCTTCTCTATTCTGTTCTATGGAAGTTTATAGTACATGGTAACTTGATGCCTGCAGTGAACACCATGGGAAAGGTTCTAGTCTGGACAAACTTCCTCATATTTGTGCAGTTACCTTAAGCTAAAGGAGGATTGCCACCAATATTATAGGCAGTAATGTATGGTTTATTGCCTTCAGGGAAATGTATTTAACTGTACCAGGACATGAGATTTGCACATGGTCTGTGTACTTACTGTTTTACTGCCGTGATCAACATCCATATATTATAGGGCGGCTATCACTGAAGCATATCTCCTCCTCCTGTGTCAGTGGTGGGTACTTTTGCTACAGACTTTAAAAAAAAAAAAGAAAAAAAAAAAATCTTGTTTATCAGTATTGGCTCTATAGCCTTTTGAGGTTGTAGTCTAGGACAGGCCAATAAAGGATAACATTAATAAAAACCAAAGGGCCCAGAACCATAACTATACAGAGTTCTGTGCTGTAAAGCTCCCCAATGCAGACCCCATTGTGAGGGTTCGGTGGATTCGCTGGACCACCGCAAGCGATGATGCTGAAGCCACGCCAGGGAATGGAATCTAAGTAGCCCCCGGTTTTCACCAGAGCCCGCCGCAAAGCGGGATGGACTTGCTGCGGCGTGAGGCTACCAGGTCGTCCCCGTTGACGTGACTTGCTTGCGGAGGTGGCCGGGGTACTGCGTGGTACTAAATCGTAATCCAGAGGCGTAGTCGGGGACAGGCAGAAGGTCAGGGCAGGCGGCAGAGGTTCGTGGTCAGAGACAGGCAGAAGGTCAGGGCAGGCGGCAAGCAGGCAAGGTCTGGAAACGTGGCGGACGGACTGGTACACGGGTAAGCAATACTCAAGACACTCCAAACTCACTCTAAGCACACCAACAATCTGGCAACGAGTGCTGGGGGCGTATACCTTATATAGGGCCAGTGCCTGGCAATAAGCCAATTACCGGGACACTGGCCCTTTAAATCTAGACCAGCCGTCGCGCGCGTGCGCTAGGGGGCGGGCACGCGCACGACGGCCGGAACGGACAGGAGCGGCGTGCACTGGAGCGGGGCCAGGTAAGTGAGCCGGCGTGGGGACGAGAGTGGCCGCGGGTGACCGCGATGCAGGCGGGGGAACGGCCGCAGGGGCAGTGGCGCCCGTGGCCGCCATGACACCCATGGCCAACTATAGGTCCATACTCTATCTTCTTAAATTTTATGTATTAATATTTGTATTTACCATAGTAGTGATTGCATGGCAGACTTTATATGGTGGTAAATAAAGTACTTACACAGTCAAGTCACATTATTATGACCACCAGCTTATATACGGAGTAACCCCCATGTGCAGCACAGACCGCAGCTAGACGGGCTGCGAGTGACTCAATAAGGTCCTGGTAGGTTGCCCAAAGGTGTTGGCGCTGGAGGAACCATAAGACACACCACCATCCAGGGCCCAAGTGCTGGAGGGTCCATAGAGCCAACACCACCATCCAGGGGCTCCCACAGCTGCTGGGAGGTCCATAGAGCCAACACCACCATGCAGGGGCTCCCACAGCTGCTGGAGGGTCCATAGAGCCAACGCCACCATCCAGGGGCTCCCACAGCTACTGGAGGGTCCATAGAGCCAACACCACATCCAGGGGCTCCACAGCTGCTGGAGGGTCCATAGAGCCAACCCACCTCCAGGGCTCCACAGTGTGGGGTCCATAGAGCCAACACCCCATCCGGGCTCCCACAGTGCTGGAGGGTCCATAGAGCCAACACCTCATCCAGGGGTCCCAGTGGGGGGTCCATAGAGCCAACACCCCATCCAGGGGTCCACGTGCTGGAGGGCCCAATGAGCCAACACCACCATCCAGGGGCTCCACAGCTGTGGGGTCCATAGGGCCAAAACACACCTCGGGCTCCACAGCTGCTGAGGGTCCATAGAGCCAACACCCCTTTCCAAGGGGCTCCCAAAAGCTGCTGGAGGGTCCATAGGGCCAACATCACCATCCAGGGGCTCCCACAGCTGCTGGAGGGTCCATAGGGCCAACACCACCATGTTATATACATTTCACTGTATTTCCTTGTGAACGCCATTTTCAGCTCACTCTCTGTACTGTACAGACTGCTCTAAGATAGCATTTTCCTCTCCATAGTTGGGAGTTTGGTTTTAATTGTGGCTGCTTTTTTCCCCAAACCCTGAAGGTTTTTGGTGAATTTCCAGGCTATAACCTTAATTCATGTACATGGATAATATTTTACAGCGTGCTTGGATTTGCTAAATAATCTCAGTGCCCAAAAGTTCGTTTTTGAAATTTTGGGGGTTTCCCGTTTTTTTTTTAAAAGGGGCTTTTGAGCCCCCTCAGTGCGGGGCCCCCGTAGCAGTGCTCCCGCGCACCCCTATAGCTACCCCCCAGGCCGGACGGGCTGCGGGGGACCGGGGGGAATCCCCGGTGGGCCCCCCCCGACTGTGTGGGCCCGGAGGCAGTGCCGCGCTCCGGGGCCCGTCCGTGCCCCGGGTCAGGGGCCCAGGACCAGTCCCAGGCCCAGGAGGAAACCCGGCCGGGGGGTTGGGGGGACAAAATTGTCCCCGCTCCGGGGTGCGCGGTGTAGGGGCACAGGCCACTAGGGGTTTCCCTCTGTGACGTAAATTTCCCACCGCGCCCCCTATGCAGGACCGCAGAAGGGGCCCCGGGGGCGCAGGAGGGGCCCTAAGCGGAGCCCGAGCCAGGTTAAGTGGTGTTTTTGTTTTTTTTTTTTTTTTTAAACTAGCTAAGGGGGGGCCTGGCAAAAATGGGGGGCCCTGATAAAAGGGGGCCTGTAAAAAGGGGGGTCCCTGGTAAAGGGGGGGCCCTGGCTACGGGGGGGGCCCCTGATCAAGGGGGCCTGATAAAAGGGGGGCCCTGAAAAAAGGGGTCCCTGGCTACAAGGGGGCCCCTGACTAAAGGGGGTCCTGGTACAAGGGGGGCCCTGATAAAGGGGGTCCCTGGCTACAAGGGCGGTCCCTGGTAAAGGGGGGGGGTCCCGGGGCTAAAGGAAAGGTCCTGGCTTAAGGGAAGTCCCCGGCTCGGGGGGCCCTGACTCAAGGGGGGCCTAAACTAAAGGGGGTCCCTGGCTACAAGAGGGCCCTGGCTAAAAGGGGGTCCCTTGCTACAAGGGGGACCATGACTAAAGGGGGTCCCTGGCTACAAAGGGGTCCCTGGCTACAAGGGGGACCATGACTAAAGGGGGTCCCTGGCTACGAGGGGGTCCATGGCTACAAGGGGGTCCCTGGCTATAAAGGAGGTTCCTTTGGCTTCTGGGGTCCCTGGCTAAAAGGGGGGGCCCCCTGACTACAAGGGGGGTGGCTACAAGGGGGAACCATGACTAAAGGGGGTCAGGGTTTGGGGGGGGTCCATGGCTAAAAGGGGGGCCCCTGATAAAGGGGGCCCCTGGCTAAAAGGGGGGGGTCCCTGGCTACAAGGGGGGTCCCTGGCTACAAGGGGGGCCCTGTATAAAAGGGGGGTTTCCCTGGCTACGGGGGGCCCCGGGCTTAAAAAGGGGGGGGCCCTGACTCAAGGGGGGTCCTGTCTACAAGGGGGTCCCTGGCTACAGGGGTCCGGCCCCAAAGGGGGCCCCGATACAAGGGGGGGGCCCTGGCTACAAAGAGGCCCCTGGTCAAGGGGGGGCCCCTGATACAAGGGGGGCCCCCGTAAAAGGGGTTCCCTGGCTTTTTAAAGGGGGTCCCTGACTACAAGCGGGGGCCCTGGTACAAGGGGGGCCCCGGGCACAAGGGGGGGCCCTGGCTACAAAGGAGGGGCCCTGGCTACAAGGGGGGCCCGGAAACAAGGGGGGGCCCCCTGGTACAAGGGGGCCCTGGCTAAAAAGGGGCCCCTGGCTACAAGGGGGGTCCTGGCTACAAGGGGGTCCCTGGCTACATGGGGGGTCCTGGCTACAAGGGGGGCCCCTGTACGGGGGGGCCCCCTGGCTAAAAGGGGGGGGGCCTTGGTTCAAAGGGGGGCCTGATCAGGGGGTCCTGGTACAAGGGGGTCCCTGACACAAGGGGGTCTGGCAAAAAAAGGGGGGATCTAAATCCGGGGGTCCCGGTTAAAAGGGGGTTTCCCTGGCTAAAAAGGGGGCCCCTGGCTAAAAAGGGGGCCCCTGGTTTCAAGGGGTCCCTGGCTAAAAAGGGGGGGGCCTGACTAGGGGGGGTCCCTGGTCAAGGGGGTCCCTGGTACAAAGGGGTCCCTGGTAAAAAAGGGGGCCTGCTAAAGGGGGGGCCCGGTACAAAGAGGGCCCTGGTACAAGGGGGGCCCTGGTCAAGGGGGGCCTTGACTAAAAGGGGGCCTGACAAAAAAGGGGGGGCCGACTACAAGGGAAAAAGGCCCCTGATACAAGGGGGGGTCCCGGCTTAAAGGGGGGCCCGATAAAAGGGGGGGCCCTGAATAAAAGGGGGTCCCTGGCTACAAGGGGGGGTCTGGCAACAAGGGGGGCCCTGACTCAAGGGGGGCCCTGGCCACAGGGGGGGGTCCCGGCTAAACGGGGGGTCCCTGGCTAAACGGGGCCCGGTACAAGGGGGTCCCTGGCTACAATGGGGGTCTCTGGCTACAGGGGGGCCCCCTGATCGGGGGTGGGGCCCCGAAAGGGGGGGCCCCTACTAAAGGGGGCCCTGGCTCAAGGGGGGCCCCCCTGACTTTTGGGGGTCCCTGGCTCAAGGGGTCCTGGTAAAAAGGTGGTCCCTGACTCAAAGGGGGCCCTGGCTAAAAGGGGGGCCCTGGTTTTAAGGGGGCCCCCGGGCTAAATGGGGGCCCCTGGCAAAAAGGGGGGGCCCGCAAAAAGGGGGGGGGCCTGACGGGACAAGGGGGGTTGGTAAAAAAGGGGGCCCTGGCAAAGGGGGGGCCCCCGACACGGGGGGTCCCTGGCTAAAGGGGGTCCCGGGTACAAGGGGGCCCCCTGGTAAAAAGGGGGTCCCTGGACAAGGGGGAGAAATGACAAAGGGGGGGTCCCTGGCAAAAAAGGGGGGGCCCCTGGTTTAAAAAGGGGGTCCCTGGTATAAAGGGGGCCCCTGACTACAAGGGGGGCCCCTGATACAAGGGGGGTCCCGATAAAAAGGGGGGGGTCCTGATTTTGGGGGGTCCCTGACTACAAGGGGGGCCCTGACTACAAAAGGGTCCCTGGCTACCTACAGGGGTCCCTGGCTCCAAAGGGGGGCCCTGGTAAAAAGGGGGGGGGCCCTGCTAAAGGGGGCCCCTGGCTACCTAAGGGGGGCCGGCTACAAAGGGGATAGTTGCCAACTCTTAAAAATGTAAAAGGGAGTTTGTTGTGGGCGGGTGCGTTAGTGCGCCCGACAAAAATTTTTGCAGGGGCCCGGGCCCATCTTGTCAGCATGCCCCCCCCCTTAAAAAGCCACACCCCACCATAATGCTTAAGGCTTTGGAAGAAAGCCAGGTAGATCCCCCTTATACCCAGTAGTAGCCCCCCTTTAACCAGGTGTGCCCCTTAAGGAGGTGACCCCCCTTGTAGAAAAGTGATGCCCCCTCTGTAGCCAGGTAGAGCCAAATTTTGTACCAGGAAATGCCCCCCTTTGTTAGCGGTAGAGCCCCCTTTTTTTGCAGGTGTTGCCCCCTCTGTTCCCAGGTTGATGCCCCGTAGCCAGGTAGTGCCTCATTGTTAGCCGGTTTGTGCCCCCTCTTTTGCTAGGTAGTGCCCCCCTTTGTTGCCAGGTAGTGCCCCCTGTGTTTGCCAGGTAGTGCCCCCTTGTTTGCCAGGGATGCCCCCTTTGTTAGCCGGTAGTCCCCCCCTTTTGTTACCCAGGTGTGCCCCTCGTTGCCGGTAGATGCCCCATGTTTCCCAGGTTTTGTGTCCCCTCTTTGCCAGGAGTCCCCCCTGTTTGCCAGGTGTGCCCCCCTCTGTTGCCAGGTGATGCCCCCATTGTAGCCAGGTAACCCCCCCATTTTTGCCAGGTAGACCCCCCATTGTAGCCAGGTGTCCCCCCTCTGTTGCCGGTTGCCCCCATTGTTGTAGGTGTGCCCCCTGTTGCCAGGTAGACCCCCCCCCCTTTTGTAGCCAGGTAGTCCCCTCTGTTCCCGGGTTTGTGCCCCCCCATTGTGTCGGTGTTGCCCCCCTAAATATTAAAAATAAAAAAAAAAACTTACTCCCTCCCAGGCCCCTGCAGCCCCGGCCGTCTCCTCGTGAGAGGGGAAGTGAGTGCACCCGCGGTCACTTCCCTGCGCCGTGAGTTGTACGCGCACACCGCCCCGACTACGGGGGAGGGGGAGGGGGAGCATCCTCTGCCTCCCCCCCGACAGGAGACCCCGGGACAGGTGAAGGGGCGCGCAGCCGTTCACCCGCCTGTGGGAACGGCCCGGCGGCGCCAGAGTAGCGCACCAGCGCTGCTTGCAAGCTGTGCTCATCTTTTCAGCCTTTTAAAAAGGGGAAATATTTTGCCCCTCAATTTTTTTTGTTATCTTAGAGCCAAATTTTCTTCCTAAAAATTTTCCCGTATTTTTTGTTAAGGTTTCCCTTTCCCCCCAAAAATAAAAAATTAACCAAAACTTTCCAAAAAAAAAAAAAAATTTTTTTGAGGGAAAAGAATTTAAACCAAAAACAACAATTTAGGCCAAAAACTAAATTTTTCCCCCTCAACCAAATACAAAATTTGAACTAATTTTTTTTTCAAAAATTTTTGGGGGGGGAAATTTTTTAAAAATTTTTAAAAAAATTTAAACATTGTTTTTACTTTTAATAAAAATTTTTGGAACAGTTTAGATTTTTTTCTTTTTTGGGCCCCCCCAATTTAATGGAAAAATTTTTAATGTTTTCCCCAAATTTTTCAAAGGGGGTTTTCCCCTTAAAATTTTTTAAAACATTTGACAAAAATTTTAAAACCCTTTAACTAATTTTAGGGGCACTTTTATAAAACCGGGGCCAGGATTTTTTTCTTTAAAAGTTTTTAAAACAAATTCCATGTGTAATAAAAATCTTTTTTTCTAAAATAAAAATTTTCCCCCCCCAAAACAAAAACCCCCCAAAAAAAATTTCCAAAAATTTTTTTAAAAAATAATCAAGTAAACTTACCCCGAAAAAAACCCGGGGGCCCCGCCTTCCCCCCCCATTTTCCCCCTTTTTTCACCGGGGGGGGTTAAACTTTAAAATTTTTCTTTTTAAAAACCTTTTAAATTTTTTTTTTTTTGGGAAAGTTCTCCCCCATGATCCGCCAAACCCCCCCCCCCCCCCCCGCATCTTTTTTAAATTTTTAAAATCAAAAATCCCGGGAAAACCCAAGGGGGCAGGTTTTAACAAAAAATTGAAACTTTTTTAAACCCCCGGGGGGGCATTTTTTGGTGGCCATGTAATAGTTAAACACAAATTTTTTTTTTGAAGTTTTCTAGGAAAACATTGGGTCTGGTATTTTTTTCATTTTAAAATTTTTTTAATCCCGGTTTGGGGCAGAAAAAATTTTTTTAGGGGCAGGGTTTTCCCCCCCATGGCCCTATTGGGGAGAAAAAAAAATTTAAAGGGCCAAAAGGCCAGGTTTTTTAAAAAAATATGGGGGAAAAAAGTTTTATTCCAACTTTTTAAAATATATTCTTAGTGGTGCCGTGTAAAAAAATCATTTTAGGGTTTTGTGTGAGATTAATGAATTTAAAAAGGGGTTTTGCCACCTTTGAAATGTTGACGTGGGCCCTCCAAATGGGTATTTAATCACTTCCTAAATATTGTGATTTAAAAAAAGTGAAGCTCTGGAGCTAAGGGGCTTAGTTTCCTGACAATTTACATTAGACAGGACCAGACACTGACAAGAGCTGATCTGGCTGCCCTTGCATGTTTGCACTTCTTATCTTATGGCAGGGAACATGAAGGAGCTTGCAAGGGACTGTGGTGAAAGATTCTGTGTCTTTTGTATAGAGAATCCACTGGTTCTAATGTTATTATTTGTGTAAACATTGTAGATGCTCCCTGCCACTGAGTCTCTGCTCAGACCCCCTCCCTCTCCGCCATGACTCAGCAGTGCTGTGTTTAACTTTTCTCTTGAGCAGATAACAGGTAAGGAACTCACTTCTTGGCAAAACCCCTTTAAGTGGGTGCAGTTTGTAACATAATAAATGTGAAGGGGATGCTGTGTGTTATATATCACATTTCAGGGGGCACAGTGAGTAATTCATTTCCGGTGTGCAGCATGTAGTATAGTTAATTTCAGGGGCACAGTGTGTGATGTAATGAACTTCAGAAGTTTCTGCGTGCAGGATAATTGATGTCATTGGGTACAATGTGTCATATAATTAATTTCAGATTCAAAGAGTGTGATTTTATGAATGAGCCAGTGATGTGGGGCAGAAACAGATCTTGTATTGAGGCCAGGGACCTTTAGGTCACACTATGAGCCAGTGATGTGGGGCAGAAACAGATCTTACATTGGGCCACAGGACCTTTAGGTTACACTATGAGCCAGTGATGTGGGGCAGAAACAGATCTTGTATTGGGGCCAGGGACCTTTAGGTTACAATATGAGCTATGATTATGGTCAACCCATTTATTAAGACTTTGCAATAACCTAAATATCTGTGCATGTTCAATATCTGTAGTCCACTGTCATGTAGTAGTTCTTTAGAACTTGCTCTCTACGTGACCTATGTTGTCAATGATTTTTTTTTAGCTTTGGTTAACAAGAAATTGCTGCATATCTGTGTGTTTTCCTATGACTGTCAATCATCAGGAACATGTGTTACATAATCTGTTAAGGTACAGAGTCATATTGGACAAGGAAGTGAGGAGAAAAACACAGCGGGGCAAGATGAAGCTTACAAAACTCCATGAGCTGTGTTTTCTGAATATACAATAGTAATGTTAGCCCACAGGACAAACTGTTCTTCAGGGTATATATTTCATAACAGGACAAGCAGTGAAATACTTGAACACAAAACCCGCACTGAGAATACACTGTTATCTTTGCTTACCCAAGAGCATGAGGAACCAACCCTGGATTTCCTAGCGCATGATCTGTAGAGAATTGTGCAAGTAACTGGTCCCAATGTGGAATTCCAAGCTGAATAAGTCAGGACTTATTGTCACCAAATTCTGGGAATGTGTAGGAATGCCCCTGAGTGAACATTTCAAGGAATTTGTAAAACACAATGGGCACACCTCCCAAGTGTCCCTGCTTTGGAGGGACAGTCCCTATTTTATACCCAGATCCCTCTGTCCCTCTTTATTTAGTAAATTTCCCTCTTTTTGACTCAAAACTTTCAATGGTAATCTTGTTAAATTGTCACAAAGAAACATCTTTTTGCTTCCTAAATGTAATTGGGCTACCACTTACTATATATGTTATTGAATAACTTGTTGCAGTTTCTAGATTTGGACAATTGTGTATTGAAATGTAAAATTATACATTAAATAATTGTAGATTTCTTTCAATGAACCATAAATGTCGCTCTTTGACCATCCAAAAAGTTGGGAGGTATGCAATGGGGCAGATTTATTAATACTGTGTTAATACTTAGTGTAAATGTAGACCAGACTGTCTTAAAGGGTTGTGCCCACAAAGCGAAATCTAGTGCCACGGTTGGCTCTTCAGCTATGAATTGGGCCCCGGAACTTTAGGTTACAATATGAGCCAGTGGTGTGGGGTGGAAACAGATCTTGCATTGGGGCCAAGATCCTTTAGGTTACAATATGAGCCGGTGGTGTGGGGTGGAAACAGATCTTGCATTGGGGCCAAGATCCTTTAGGGTACAATATGAGCCGGGGGTGTGGGGCAGAAACAGATCTTGCATTAGGGATAGGGACATTTAGGTTACAATATAAGCCAGTGGTGTGGGTCAGAAAGAGATCTTGCATTGGGGCCAAGGACCTTTAGGTTCCTGGCCCCAAGTGAAATCTACTGCTTTGGTTGGCTCTTCAGCTATGAATGAAGTGGGCGACGCTTGCGGCCATCTTACTCATTCACTTCTATGAGAGTAATGAAAATAGCTGAGTTTGTGTGTGGCTATGTTTGGGAACTCCCATAGAAGTGAATGGAGAGGACAGGAACAAGTGCTATCCACTTCATTCACATGCAGTTGGCTTGCAGCTAGTTAAAAGCCGACTGTGGCTATAGGCTCCGCTTCATGGAAACGGCGCTTAAAAATGCACCACATGTATCTAAGCGTTTTGGTAAATCTGGCACAAGTTTAGACTATCCAGTCGAAGTGTACACCATCTGGTTGGCTTACTTTATACCAATAATTGTGACAAAATTCTTGCTCATTTTTTGGCGCCCAGTGTCAGGTCATACTCACTTTTCAGAGGTCATGCTCCTTTTGGCAGAAAGGGCGCAAAAGTGTTTAGAAACTGTCTAAAACACATAATACATGGGGTATAAAGCATGAACGTCAGTATTTTTGGTGAAAGATGGGCCTTTTAACAGTCGACCTTTAGTAAGCTGCCTTGTATTCCACCCTCCAAAGCTGACACTGCTCAATATCTTACCAGTGCCACAGTGGAGCAAGGCATCATGTTATTAATGTTTTTGAACTAATTTGCCAAATTATTAGTGAAATAGCTGTAGATTGATGAAAAAAAAAACACTTATAATGTCACAAAATGCCAATATAGTAATAAAGAGTATGTATAGCAGTCTGCATCCAGATAAAGCGTGTCATATAGTATTCTGATAAATTACCTCACAGAGTGGTTCCTTGAATTAAAATTTTAATTATTTTGGGATGAACATTTGAACTTTAAATAATTGACTCTAAGTATAAAATGGAGCCACTCTTACCTGATGTAGAAAGATGGCCCAGGTGGAAAACAGTACAGTACATGTATATGCAGCATTGTACTATATAGCATATCACAAAAGTCAGTACACCCCTCAAAATAACTCAACACACAGCTATCCATGTCTGGTAACAAAAGTGAGTACACCCCTAAGTGAAAAAGGACAAATTGTGCCCAAAGTGTCAATATTTTGTGTGGCCACCATTATTTTCCAGCACTGCCTTAACTCCTTTGGGCATGGAGGTCACTAGAGCTTCACAGGTTGCAGCCACTGGAATCCTCTTCCACTTCTCCATGACGACATCACAGAGCTGGAGGATGTTAGAGACCTTTCGCTCCTCCACCTTCCATTTGAGGATGCCCCACAGATGCTCAATAGGGTTTAGGTCTGGAGACATGCTTGGCCAGTCCAGCACCTTTACCTGTAATTTTCTTTAGCAAAGCAGTGGTCATATTGGAGGTGTTTGTGGTTGATATACTTTTGGAATACTGCCCTGTGGCCCAGAAGGAAGGGGATCATGCTCTGCTTTAGTATATCACAGTACATGTTGGCATTCATGGTTCCCTCATTGAACTGTAGCTCCCCACTCATGCAACCCCAAACTCATGCAACCAAATGCTTAATTGTATGCATACTTGTCTCTGTACTCCTCACCTGGCTGCCGTAACATACGCTTATCAACATCTGAACCATATAAGTTTATCTTGGTCCCATCAGACCACAGGACATGGTTCCAGTAATTCATGCCCTTAGTCTGCTTCACTTCAGCAAACTGTTTGCAGGCTTTCTTGTGCATCATCCTTAGAAGAGGCTTCCTTCTGGGACGACAGCCATGCAGACCAATTTGATGCAGTTTGTGGCGTATTATCTGAGCACTGACAGGCTGACCTGCCACTCTTTTAACCTCAGCAGCACTTATACGTCTATTTTGAAAAGACAATCTCTGGATATGACGCTGAGCATGTGCACTCTGCCTCTTTGGTCGACCATTGTGAGGCCTGTTCTGAGTGGAACCTGTCTTGTTAAACCTCTGTATGGTCTTTGCCACCGTGCTGCAGCTCATTTTCAGGGTGTTGCCAGATTGCTTATAGAAAAGGCCATCTTTATGTAGAGCAACAATTCTATTTTTCAGATCTTCAGACAGTTCTTTGCCATGAGGTCCCATGCTGAACTTCCAGTGACCAGTAGGAGAGTGTGAGAGCACGATAACTCCAAATTAAGCACACATACTCTCCATTCACACCTGAGACCTTGTAATACTAATGAGTCACATGACACAGTGGAGGGAAAATGGCAAATTAATCCCAATTTGTCCATTTTCACTTAGGGGTGTACTCATTTTTGTTGCCAGCAGTTTAAACATTGATGGTTATGTTGAGTTATTTTGAGGGTGCACCAAATTAACACTGCTATACAAGCTGTACACTGACTTTTGTGAGACTACTTGTAACCCAACATGCTTTGTCTGGGGGAATCATACATTGGGGAACATGTACGTAGCAAGTATCTTGCCTTTAAACTTTTTAGCACTTTATTTTGTGTGTGCTGGTTACAATTAACTATGCTTGTTTGAGCACTGTACACAGGTTTATATATATCGGCTCATTTGTTTACTGCTCTAGACATGTGGTAGATATTACCTATTGTAACGATTCACATGCGTTTGGACGCCATCTTGAACTGTCCTGGGGTTCCATAGCTCTGGGATCGCCACTTTGGTAAACGCAATTGCAGGCTGGCACAGGGTTCTCTTTAAGTCTGGTCTCCGACAGCTTTATTTTTAACCACAGGAAAACGTATACAGCATACAAAATAAACCCTAGGCCGTCTAGCCACTAACTACACAAACCAATAGAGACCTTCTCTATTCTCTGTCCAGCAGAGTACATTTATCATACACTTCAGACTTTCCTCAAGGGATAAGAGCCCTCTCCTCAGCTCCTCTGCTGCTCCACTCTCAGGTAGCAAGCCACACCCCCCGATTACCTGGAGAGACAGGTTTTTAATAGGTCTCCAGGGATGTTCCAAAACCCCGTCCTGGAACGTGAGGACGGCAACCCACCCAACGCTATTGCCATCCCGGGAAAGGCAACCCATCACTAGCCGCATTGCAGCCATGCTAGCTAACTGTGTCAGTAACCTATGGTTACTGACGCCAAATAGTTGCCTTCCCCCACCAAAACCAGGTTTTTGGAGGCACGTCTGCAGCAGGTATACTGCTGTATTCCACCTAGTGGCAGGAACTTGCGACTGCCTGCGGTCGCCACACTATGTACATTTTTTATCCTTCCTGTATCGTGAAGTGCAATTGTGTCTTGTAATGTATTTTTAATCATGTATTAAGAAAATGTATTCATTCTATTTGTTGTGTTTTGTGTATGTTATTTGTAGGTATTATTTTCAGATAAGTGTCCCACAGCATCTTGGTAAAAAGAGTGCTTAGCATTCAGATATATAGTGTCATACAGCAACCAGATAAATAATACATAAAGCAACAAGATAAAATTTGTAGATAGCCTCAGAGAAAAAGTGTTACACAAATTTCAGATATTCCGAGATAAGTTGTGTGATACAGAATCTAGAGAAATAATGTACAAAGCAATGGGATGAACAGCGCATATGGGGTCACATGTATGAATTTTGGCTTTTAAAACGGCAAATTTCTTGCACATTAACTCCTTAACGAGTTAAGAGTGGCCCCAGGGCTGTCTGTGTAACAAGCCAGTGATCAGGGCAGCCTGTGTGCTGTCCTGATCACTGACTATGTCAAACTGACACAGGTTATAATGTATATATATATATGAAAATGCTAATACATTACCAAGTGTAAAAAAAAAAAAAAAAAAAAAAAAAAAAAGGAACACAGTTCTCCCTTCATGGGTTTAAAAAAAAAGTAATAAACATAAAAAAGTTAAAAAAAAAAAAAATATTTAATAAAAAATAATGCATACATTACACACAAAAAAATCTACACATATTAGGTATCCAATAATCTGATGAATTAATCTAACAAATTATTAAGTGTGAAATGTGAATGATGGAAAAAAAAAAATTTGAAAAAAAATTGAAAATATTCTGCAATTATTTATAAGTGAATTTAAACAATTCCCCCATAAAGTACACTTGCTCAAAAAATAACGAGGGCCTAATACAAACTGTGTCCTTGAAAAAATACAAAAGTTACGACTGTTGAAACGCAAGGAGGCAAAATCTAAAAAAAATGTTCTGGTCATTAACTACTTTTCAGACGTTCAGCTTAAGGGGTTAATATTGCGTAGAAGGCGCTTGATTTATGAACGCGCTCTAATGCAGGTCATAAATCAGGCGCCTTCTAGGCTAGGTCGACATTTCTGGTTCAGGTATACCACTTTGAAAGCGGTATTCCTGTTCCAGCAGTAATGTGCCTAGAATTGCCGTACTGAAGCTATAAATCAATATGTTCGTACGGTTTTAGTGCGCGCCGCCTCCCGCACGCCCCCTGAAATCAGGCGCATTACAAAGTGCCGCGGGCGCTCTGTAATGCACCTGATAATGGCATTCAGGAGGTGTTTCAGTGAAGCGAACGGGGCTGCACCTGATAATACGCCAGACTTCTGGCACAGCCCCGTTCATACATGTCCCCACATAGTGTCCTGATCAATACAAATATTGTCTGGAATAATGTTTATGTGTAATTTCCAGTATGTCATTTTTTATCTGCTCAACAGTGCTGGGGAGCAGAGTGTGCCTGTGTTTTTTTGCTGGACACTTAGAAAGTGCTGGGCAGCCCGCCTGGTCTAATTTGTATTGGTTGTCATAATAGGTTGTAAGCCAGCATGGTGTACCACACATATCAATATTTATGGCACACTTTTGTATCGCCTTATTATATGCAATTGTAGTACCATGTACTGAGGGTGTGTGAGTGGTTGTTCTATTGGTATTTTTGCATTTGTGCAATCTCCCCATGCATTACACTGTGGCTTTTCTGCATGCTGGTGTGAATAGGTGTTAAGTTGGTGTGCAGTCTTTCATCTTGCTCAAGCAATTAGCTGCACCTGTGATTTTTTCTTCCCAGTTAGCATAAAGGCCAGAGTTGCTACCTTCTGGGTCCAGTTTAGTTCGGCCATTGTGCTGTGAACAAGCCCCTAAGAACTGGAGTGGTTTTTGAGTTAGTAATGTCCCATTTCTTGTATGTTTTTTTCTTTAAATTGTAGTGTAGGGACTCACAAGACATGAGGAGCCGTGACGAGGCTTGTGAGCTTGTGTATTGGGGCCCCATTACCAACTAATAACTCAAATTTAATATTTTTCCAGTATGACATATTTTTTATCTGCTGGGGAGCGGAGGGTGCCTGTGTTTTTTTTGGGACACAGAAATGCTGGGCAGGGCCGCCTAATCTAATAGTATGGGGTCATGGCTTACGTGTAAAACACGTATCTTTATTTATGGCACCTTCTGTATTAAACCCTTTTTTGTATGCATTGTAGTACCCGCAACCCCCCCCTCATGTACGAGGTTGTGGTGAGTGGTTGTTTTATTGGTATTTTGATTGGCATCTCCCCATGCATTATACTGGGGGCTTTTCTGCATGCTGGTGTGAACAGGTGTTAAGTTGGTGTGAGTTTTTCATTTGGCTCAAAGCAATTTGCTGACCTGTGATTTTTTTTCCATTAGCATAAAGGCCAGAGTTGCCAGCTTCTGGGTCCAGTTTAGTTCGGCCATTGTGCTGTGAACAAGCCCCTAAGAACTGGAGTGTTTTATGAGTAAGTAATGTCCCATTTCTTGTATGTTTTTTCTGTAAATTGTAGTGTAGGGACTCACAAGACATGAGGAGCCGTGATGAGGCTTGTGAGCTTGTGTATTGGGGCCCCATTACCAAGTAATACCTCATATTTAATATTTTTCCAGTATGTCATATTTTTTATCTGCTATCTGCCCAACAGTGCTGGAGAGCGGAGGGTGCCTGTGTTTTGTGCTGGACACTTAGAAAATGCTGGGCAGCCCGCCTGGTCTAATAGCATGGGTGTCACTAATAGGCTGTAAGCCAGCATGGTGCTCCACACGTATCTATATTTTTGGCACCCTTCTGTATCACCTTATTATATGCAATTGTAGTACCAGCAACCACTCCCCTCATGCACTGAGAGTGAGCGAGTGGTTGTTTTATTGGTTACTTTGCATCTGTGCAATCTCCCCATGCATTATACTGCGGCTTTTCTGCATGCTGGTGTGAAAAGGTGTTAAGTTGGTGTGCAATTTTTCATCTTGCTCAAGCAATTAGCTGCACATGTGATTTTTTCCCAGTTAGCATAAATGCCAGAGTTGCCAGCTTCTGGATTCAGTTTAGTTCGACCATAGTGCTGTGAACAAGCCCCTAAGAACTGGAGTAATTTTTAATCTACACATGTCAAATTTTTAATGTTGAATTTTTAAGGGGCTGAATCATTTTGTAAGCCCCATGTAGGTCAGCCCAACATACTGTATATAAAGCTTAAAGGGGTTGTCTCGCTGCAAGAATTGCTTTTTATGTTAAAGATCTTGCAAAAACAAGTCACTTTGCAATATGTGTCCATTAACAATGTCCTACCTATTCTGAGATATCCCCTCCTGTATGGGCTGCATCAGCTCCTCAGGTCGCTATAGCTACAGACCTGTTTGATCTATCCTGATAGGCTGCCAGCACTGGTTGCTATAGCTACAGACCTGTTTGATCTCTCCTGATAGGCTGCCAGCACTGGTTGCTATAGCTACAGACCTGGCTTCTACTGCAGCCTAGTAGAAGACAGTAAACACGCCCCTGAATTCAAAGTGAAACCAAGAAAACAGGACTGAGGTCAGATGAATCAATGTAGTGAGACAACCCCTTTAAGTTGTAAAAAATGTGAACACAATAGGGACACGTTTATGGATAAAACACAGTGAAACCACTTCTCTGCAGGTGACTGTTCATTTTCTGTATGTGAATGTCTCAACTATTCTAGTAAATGACTTCCTCTAAATGGTATAATTATTCATGGTGTGAATAGATAATACTTAATAAACCACAGCCAAAGCCACAATAGTTTTATTGTTTAAAACAAAAAATTCAAATCAGCATGAAAATTTAGGTGCTTTGAAAATAGTGTTGCAGAACCTGTCAGGTGGTTTACAATCTGAGAGCAGGATGTACGAGGGAGAGGAGCTGAGCTCTGTGATATATAGGGTTATTGATGAGGGAGAATGAGCTCTGGATATATAGGGTT